>JASANF010020617.1:0-13835 GCA_030248245.1 Trissonchulus sp. WLG1_4 | reverse complement strand
TTACGAAAACAATAGATTTTGACTATCAACTATCAATATCAAGAGTACAGCAAGTAGTCGCAGAAGTCATGCCACTAAAATAAGTACATAAGTAGCGCATCTATTTTTTGTCAGACTTTAGCCTGTTTCCCACGACGGGGATTTTCAAGGGAGTTTTCCCCAGGGCGATCCCCATAGGGATCACCGTGGGAGTCCCCGCGCGTCCCCAAGGGGATCCCCGAGGGGACGCATCGGGAACGAAGGGGATTTTGTTGGAGACTCGAGGGGACGCAAGAGGATCCCCGTGGGGATCCCCCTTGAAAATCCACCTCGTGTGAAATAGGCTTCTAGTAATTCAATTTCCAAAATTTCTATATTTTCCTCAAACAACTTTTATCATCTTTCCAATTTCGTATTTTTGTGTTTTTAACTATTATATATATTCTTCACCTATTAATTTCAGTTTTATGTGCTTATGTACATACATGTACCGGGGTCAAAATTTTGGGGGGGCCTCTCCGGCCAAATTTTGGGGACCCTCCCCTCCAGATCGACCAAAAATACCCTAAATTTTGCGAAATTTTGTAAAATTTTCCCAAAAAAGTTCCATTTTTACTAAATTACGCCCGGATTTTGGAGCCCTCCTTCCCGGCCTCTCGATTTTGGGGGGGTCCCCACATCCCCCCCTCATACATGTATGATGTATGCTTATATATGTACTTTCCTTGGGGTCCTTGGTATGATGTATGCTTATCCTTAAATATATGTTATGTATATATTTTATGTATGTATATATACTTGTTCATAACAAGTCTAGGGCGTCTTGTTTAGACTTGTGCGACCACTCCTTGTGGTGAGGTAATTTATGATTCACAGATTATTACTTAAACGCAAAATTTTTTCAAAAGTTTTGCCTAACTGCAAAGCATTGAAATTTGATCACACATGGTGTGATCCGTGTAGTCAGCAACTTAAGCAAAGACTTAAGGGGCCATAACTTTTGATAGCGTTGAGATACTACGGTTAAACGGTTTTAATCCCCAATTGTCTTAATTTATATCAATCTCATTAATTAATCATGAACTATGAATACTATAATTACATATAATACTTATGAACAGACATATTTTAACGAAATATACCAAACGGAATAGGTACAAGAATCACGAAATACGAATTATATTTTAGGAACTGGAGCACAGTTATTCTGATACGATACCATTTCGTTTCATCATTTCTTTGATTTTCGCTATTTTTTATTATACATTAGATTTTTGTTATCAATATTATACTTTGTCTCATTTCTATTTCATACATTATATATTTCTATTTCAGTCGTTGTTTTTTCTTTTTCTTTCATACGTATTTCAGTTTATACATTCCTTTTTAATATTATTTCTTTTTCTGTAACCCCATTATATTCCTAAAAACGTATATTCGCCAATTCTTTTACTGGTTTGTTTCCACTGTAGAAATAAGAAATACAAATGCGCCAATCAAAATGATTCTACATAAAGCGCCATGTTGTAAAAAGCGAAAATCACCAACGTAGTTTAAATCAATCCAAGATCAGAACAAAATGAGTATGTATGTAGGTACAGTAGTTAAAAGTTCCCTTCTATTTAAGTAGGTAACATCCAACAGTTAAGTTCTCCGGTTAGGTGATTCGATTCGTGACTGTATCCATTATCTTGATTTACAAAGTTATAGCACTTTGATTCATACATGTAGGTAACGGTGTCAAATTTTTTTGGGGGAGCCGGGAGTGGGATATCTCCGGCGCAATTTGGGTACCCTCCCCCACTGACCAAAGATATCTAAATTTTGCAAAATTTTCGAAAGTGCTATTTTTACAAAATTTTGGCCACATTTTCAAGACCCCCCCCCCCCCCCGGGTCCATCCCCATTTCCCCCATACATTTATGTTTTGATTAGGCGATTTGTTATTTCTTATTTCTGCAGTGGGATATTCCAGCCTTATATATTCCATCTGTTACATCCCGTTCTCTGGGCCCAATCCGTACCGCTCTGATCCTCGTTTGATTTTTTCTCCTCACTATTCTGCGGTACTTCATCGATTTCCCCTTCTTCTAAAATCTCTCCGTCTTCCTCCATTATTGACTGATATTGATTTTAACTGATACAATCTGCGTCTAAAACAATAAACACGACTCTGACGTAAAATACGATTATCATTTGAATTCAGACGCAACAAGTCTGATTCAGACATTCAAACAATATGATTCGATTTCTGAGGTACATATGTATGTATATACTCAAGATGTTTTTAATGTATTGCCAATTCATGAATCGATAAATTTGCTTCCATGTCAAATTGTGAACTTTGTTCGTTATTATTATAAAAATGCCCTTTCAGCAAGGGCAGCAGTGTGGGTAGAATAATATTTTTCATAATATAGAAGTAGCTCAGCAATAAAAATAAATAATGCCTCCTCACGTCGTTAAAAGTTTAGCAATTTAAAAATAAAACATATTTCAGGCAACAATTTCCAATAAGCAAGGATTTAGAGACAAACAAAAGTTTTTTATGCTGACACCTAAAGCTCTATATAAAGTAAAAGACCAATTAGGCTGTATTAATGTAGCCAGACAAAAAAACTACTGCTAAGACGTGGAAATTTGCTCGTTAATTTGACTCAAATAAAATAAAATTGTCGCATGTTAATTTTCTGTAAGGAAGCAAATGTATTCGAACAGAAATGTTTGAAACAAAAAATAAGCCTTAACTTCGAGACAACCATTAAAGTTGTTCGAAATCGGCAAAATAAAAGCTGCGCGAAGTCTAGAAACTACCAAAAAAGGCGGCGCGATTGACTAACCAATCAAATGGAGCAAAATAACATACTGTAGTTTGAGTGACAGTTTACAAACTTTTAAGCTCCACCCTCTACAGTAAGCCCCCAACTTTACCGCTACCATAAGCGTGTTTTCCAGAAGCAGAAATATTCACTCAGTGCATAGACCCGTGTTTTGAAAGTCAGCATTTTATGAGATCCCATGTGAAAATTGAACACGTCTAAAGAAGTATATCGCCCATTCCTTTACGGATTGAAGGGTTCATTTTAATCGGACTAAACGGCTTAAAAATTATGATTAAAAATGCCATACTTAACCTCCGGATTAAACGGACTTAATTTCCAGCGCGCTGGTTTTGATCAGACTAAACAGCTAATGTCAACATCCATTTAGTCCAGTGCTAGTTTAGGAATATATTCAGACGAAAATCAAGCCGCTGACTTTTTTTTCTCGCTTATTCCGTTTAGTCCGATATGCAATTCCTTAATACAGGACTAAAGTAAGTCCAGTCCATTTGATCCGGTAAAGGAATGGGCCCTTACAGGATCTTCAGCGATATATATTATTATTTCAATTTGATGCTTTAATCTTCCTGAACTTAGTGTCTTAAGTGATCTACGCTACGGATGTGTGAATATCACGCGACAAAACGCCGTGGATCGGGCCCGGTGGTGGGCTGGAAATTTTTACCCGCGCAAGCACCGTAATTTTTGGATGCAGAAGAATGCGAAAGTCCATGTGTGGTGGTACACAAAAGCTCGTTTACATAAATTAAGCAAAAATACTGTGACGATGAGAAATATCATAAAAATTTCGAAAAGAATTTTTTGAACAAAGAATATTTGAGAAAAATATGCACGGTTCCCCGATACAAATCCAAGAACAGTCAGTACAGGACAGAAATTTGAAAAAAATTCCGAATAAGGGCTCATATAAGGACCCCATATATATATATATATATATATATATATATATATATATATATATATATATATATATATATATATATATATATATATATATATATATATATATATATATATATATATATATATATATATATAATTCAGGCATTTATTTTTTACAGTCACTTCTGTTTAATTCGTCTCTGAGCGGAACATTTTGAAAAGCAAAAAAACACGAAAATTACGAAAGAAACTGCCGTTAAAATATAGTATAAAAAGAAAACAAAATGAGCAAACAACAAAATCAGCTGAAAAAATTACAACACAGAACTGACACCAAAAATATAATAATAACTGACGAATTCCCGCTGAAACTGTTAAATAAGGCGAAAAGAAGCTTCGCACATTTATGTAGTCTGCATTGTAACGATCGTGTCATTTTGTACGATAGTCAATCTTCAGTGACGACTGACGAGTCGCTTTAAAAGTATAGAATAAAAAATGTGCAACTCTTTGCAACTCTTGAATATATATATATATATATTAGGGATAGACCGCTGGCTCGGCTCGGCTCGGCTCGGCTGCCGAGCCGGCCGGCTCGGCTCGGCTCGGCAAATTGCCTTTGGCTCGGCAATTTTGCCGAGCCAGGCCGAGAGCTGAGACAGCCGAGAGTTTTCAAGAACTAACTTTCTAAAGTTTAAAAACTCTTCCCAGAATCCAAAAAGCTAGAGCTGTATATACTGTTTTTGTGTTTTTCCGTTAATAAACCACTCTCTCATTCCGGTATATCCCGGGGGGGAGGGCGGCCGCCCTACCCATTTTTTATTGGAATTACTGCATGTAAGAATATGTGTGTATTAGGCGCAATCCATATAGTAATATTGTTGGTGAAAGCCGGCTTCGTGGTGAAAATGAACGTAAAAAAGCGGGCCCTACACAGGAACCTGAATTTTCTGTAAAATTTTTTTTAGTTACACATTTTTCAGATGTTTTTTTACAATTTCCAGCATTTTACAGACTGTCAGTGGAATTTCAGATTATTTTCAGAATAATTCAGGCAAAGTTCAGATAATTTTTACCCTGGGGCCGTATTCTCAGAATTACCTGCAGGTAAAGTTAGGCTAACTTTACCCACAGGTAAGGTGAAGGTAAAGTCGTATTCTCAACCATGACTAAAGCCAATAAGATGGCTCAGGTTATCTTTAATATTCGGGCCAGAAAAGTGATGTATCTTGTTTCGCAGCAATAGTTAATGTATTGTGCAACTTTTTAACCTCAACCGTCGACGTTAACCTTGTTTTAAATTTTAACTTTACCTTTACCCACAGATTTAACTTTACCTTCACCTTACCTGTGGGTAAAGTTAGCCTAACTTTACCTGCAGGTAATTTTGAGAATACGGCCCCAGAATTCAGAGATTCTGAATTTTATCTGAAAAAATGTTACTGGCTAATTCTACAGAAAATTCAGATTTACTGGTTTTCCTGTACTTTCAAGTTTCATCCTTTTGTCGACGTCATTGCGAAGATATCGATATGAAAACTGATGAATTTTTATTGAATTTTCGCACAATTTGCAGTCTGCCACCCAAAGTAGCAAACATTTAGGGTACCCCGCCCCCGTGGTCTAGGGTCCCCACAAAGGTCCCCCCTTTGGTTTTTATCGCCCGGCCGAAAAAAATTTCTGATAGGTCTCTAATTGACCAAATTTGGCCTAAAATTCAAAAAATTCTCATTCAACCCCTGCAACTTAGTAACTTACTATTCGTTTATATTATCTTTTAACAAAGCCAATGCATGTCTGCAAGAGTACATTCTGCTGAACTTACTTGTGTAATATACTGTCTGATATAATGTTTCCATCTTTTGTTTTACTTTTCTAGTCGGAAAATATTTCTGATACGTCTCCAGTTGACTAAAGTCTGCCTAAAAATTTCAAAAATCTCCAATTTTTTCCTGGGGGCTGCCGCCCCCAGACCCTTGCTATCTGTGGCTTAATTCTCTTTGCGTTTTCACCACTGGCGGCCCGAATCCCTCAGCTGTTTCTGAATTTCAGGAAGGAGCTTCCCCCATCCCCTCCAACTGCATGAGTATCAAATAAAAGCTCTAATCCTTCCTTGCTTCATGACGTAAGTCAAATTTTGTCACTTAAAAAAAGTTGTACCCCAAAACATTGATTCCCGGAGCGCACGATTAAATTTTGATAAAACCCAAAATTAACCATAGTCGGCCGGCTCGGCTCGGCTCGGCCCGGCATGCCGAGCCGGCCGGCTCGGCTCGGCTCGGCTCGGCATGCCGAGCCGGCCGGCTCGGCTCGGCTCGGCTCGGCACCGAAATTCCCGGCTCGGTCTAACCCTAATATATATATATATATATATATATATATATATATATATATATATATATATATATATAAATATATATATATATATTATATAAGTTAAAGGCTAAAAAGTACTACAAAATAACCAGCATTACATATACACTTTCGAATAAAAGTCCAAACAGAAGTACGGTAAAAAACTGAAGAATATGAACGGTGAAGTTTAGCCCTTGTCCACCATTTCAGTCGAGCATGTATATACATATATACTTACTAATTACCAAAATTGTACATAAACTTGTATTTTGAGGAGCCTGCAAGTTTTACACAAGGAAAAGTTTAAATACATATGTAGTTTCACATCTAAATTGCTACATACATACATACCAATAAAGAGAAGCTGAAGTAAAAAAACAGTCCAAACAGTCTTCATTACTATGACCGCTGAGTCAGCTAGTTGCCTCGTCGTCACAGTGACTAACAGTTTACGGCTAGAAAAAGACGCTTACTACACATTCATGCCTACCTAAAAATAAAAGTAATTTAATCAAAATTGAATTTGGCGGATTAAAATTTTAATTCATTATATTGATAGCAAAGCCAATATTGTCATGAACTAAACTACATAACTGTAAGGGTCTAACTGCAGCTAATGGAAATGGTAACAACAATACAGACAGATTATCATGGTATGTATGTTGGTATGTACATTACGTAAAATTTGGCTCATTTGGCTTTGCAACATTGCCTATATTTTCACGTCATCAGTTTCTGACAGTTAACGTCGGTAATCTACAAACTACATCCATACAATGGGTAAGCAGGCACTAAGCAATGAGTTGTAAAACTTTCACATATGTATGTTTTGGTTATCGTTTATCATTGACGTAAACTCCGCGTTTTCAAGAAAAAACCAACGGTTTTCAATATATATATATATATATATATATATATATATATATATATATATATATATATATATATATAATATATATATATCAAATGTACACACACGATACACTCCCGGCCCCCCCCCCAAAGGTGGACAATAATTTTTGACCCACGACGACGACCCAACCCATGCTTGACGCTGTGGGTTTCCCCGACTGAATTTGCTGGCCAAAGCCAAACCCAGCTTTGACCCGCGAATTTTAGATATCGTAGTTGATCACTAATAGTTTTTAGCCGATGCCCAAGTCTAAATTGCTACAGTGCACATCTGTACGCTGTTCACATAGCTACAATAATCAGGGTTAGGAAAAATTCAGCGACGCAAGAAGCCTGAAGGGGTACCCGCGGTTTAATTATTCCGACCCATGCCTAATCAAAGATCTAAAAAACAAACAAGTTCTTCGGCTGAGTAAGAAGTGGTTATATATATACATTGTGCGGCTTGAGTGTCAATATTCCAGAGGAAATATTAAACGCGACCTTTAAATGTAAAAAAATGATTAGTAAATCTCATTCTCTGCGCACATTTATATACTGCTGAGTTCTGAGTATGTAGGTAAGCTACATACATACCAAACCAAACCAAGCCTTGCTGGTAAACTACAATCTTTTTTAATATCTGCACAATTCATACCAATCTATCAAAGTTGCTTGAGTTGCAAAAGTTTCGAAGAGTCAAGAACAGGTTCAAGATCAAGCTGGTATTCTAACGGTACCGAGGGCTAAAATCCGCATGTAGGTATATACACTACACTATAGTACATAGATGAAATCTAATCTCCAAATACGAAATACAATTATACAAATACAAAATATGTAGCTAAATTTCTTCTGATGTAGTTGTATTTACAGCAAAAGGCTGTCTTTATCTTTCAGCATTATTTTTAGTCATAATCCATATATATAACATACATAAAAGCTTTCAAACAGCTTTTTTTGATATTTTAGGAGTAAGCTGATCCGATAGAAAGTTCATACATTAAATCAAAACTAAAAATTACAGGCTTAAAACAAAAACAGTGCAATACATATTAGCCTTGGAAATGTACATATATATATATATATATATATATATATATGTAAAATTATATACTCTTGTTGGTAAAGGCTTTGGTCAATGACCTAAATTACATTGCCATAGTATATATACATATTACATATGCAGGTATGTATCATGAATTGATTTGATATACATACATACATCTATAACATAGAATTTCAAGATATTTATTGAGGCTATATATACCCTATTGTCTCCAGACGATCACCAAGAAAGATCTCATAGGGCGGGGTTTGTCCTGGATTTTTCGAAATATTTACGAGCCGTAAAATGTGAAAATTTTCCGAAAATTTCCACTTATTTTAGTTTTTTGCTAACTTTGAAGCGTTTTCCTGTCACCAAGGGCAAATTCAGGGTACCTTCTTTATCAAAAAGCAAAAGTCTTCTCCCGATAGGTCCAAGTAGTGGCGTCTTGTTTTGTCCATATCTCGAATGCCCCCAAACCCCTCCCACATGGTCGACCCACGGCTCAAATTTTTTGACCCAACCCAACCCAACCCAACCCGCGTCCACCCCTGGGTATAACAAGAGTATCCATGCGTCTAGACTAGGTACAAGAGTACATATCTATGTAGGGTGTTTTTGTTTGCTCGTGTGTGGCCTTTTTTTTTTTTCTTTTTTTCGTGTGTGTCGTTAATCTTGTGGTGTAAATAAAAAGCACATATCCATGTATTCTATTCGTGAACCTTGGACATAGGTATACGTATGCTGCTACTGTGCCTATGTATGTCTAGATCATTCTCATAACGTGTGTTTCATCTAGTCAAAATAGAAGGCAGCTAAGCTGCTATCTGTTAAGCTTATTTCTTGATTTTGGTAATTCACTGTAAAATAATTGTGTCTTGAAGAAATTATTCTCATTTTGATTCTTGCTGATTCTTTTAAAAATAATGGCTGTTGTACCGATTTAATCACGGCTTTCTAATTTGTAAGTCATATTATTTTGCTTGTTTTCGCAGAATTCTGGAGCCTTTGGATAACACACCGCCGGCGTCGGCTCGGCGATTGAGATAACCCACGCTCTACGACGATCATATAAATTCGTTGAGAAAGATCCCATGGCGGCGAACCTTACCTGTCTCCTGTACTTCAGAATCCTGTTTTATTCTATTTAACACAAGTCAGGAACTTTAATGGCTCGTACTTGTAGAAGTCACACGCGGTGTTAAAGGGGTCTAACAAGTCACGTTAAATTCCAAAGGACTATGTTACTGTCAATTAAAATTGTCTAGTAACTGTGGTGTCTTAAGTCTATGTCTTGCCTTAGTATATAGTAGTTATTAGTACAAATTGAACTAGGGTCTTAAGGTACTAAGTTGACAAATTGGCGCTGCGAGTAGGGTGGCGAAGGATTAATAGTTAAACTAAGTAGCGTTTTGGTTCTGAACTTAACGACAACTAAGATTTATGACTGTCTTTATTTTACAGAAAAAACTTTGCTGGAACTTTGCGGAACCAATACCAAGAAATATTGTGACAGGCCGGAAACGTACTTGCGAAACTGCTGTGGAGGTGGAGGACCAATACCACGAAAGCGTCCATCGAGCTTACTAACAGTGGAAAGCTGTGCCAATTTTGGAGCGTGGTGTATTTCAAAGGTCACTACTGTTTGACAGTCAATCAGGTACGCACGATACAAGGGTAATTGCTAGTGTGTTATCAAGTGTCACATCTATAAAACAAGCGGTGGTTTGAACAAAATTAATACACTGGGTGACACAAAAACAGAACGCGCTCTGCGTTACGAGAACAGAGAGCGTAGACAAATGGAGCAAGAGATAGCCACCTTACGTCAAGAACTTGAGAGATTAAGTCAAACAACCGAATCACTGTCTAGTAGTAATAGACGTGGGGCTTCTGGAAGATGTCTGAACATCCCATTTTTCTATGGTGATTTTGGGGAGGATTTCGAGGAGTATATAGAGTTGTTTGAGCTAATGAGTCGAGCGGAAGAATTCACAGAAACCCAAAAACTGGTTAAGTTACCATCATTATTTCGCGGTAATGCGCTACAGTTTTACCGACAGCTACCTGAGGCGGTAAAAAATAACTACGTACAGCTGTGTCAAGCTCTGCGTAAGGCGTTTCACCCTCCCGCGAAAGAAATGGTGAGTTCAGAAGAATTACACAATCGTACACAGAAGTCAGGTGAGTCAGTTGCAACATTTGCAACAGAGTTGCAGAGGCTAGGTCGTGCTGCGTACCCCCAAATGGAGTCTAAGGCAAGAAACGAAATGCTTAGGGGTCTGTTTCAAGCAGGACTTAGGCCTGAGTTACAAGATAGATTAGGATACCTGCCCCATCCCCCAACTGTGTTTGAGGAACTTGTTACTGAAGCTAAACGCCAAGAGGCGTTAGAGGCTCGCAGGGGTAAGTCACGACAAGGGTCACGCGATAGTGTTGCTCAGGTACAGGAGCTACAAGAAATTAGGCGTGAACTTAGTGAATTGCGCAAGTCACAGAAGCGCAATTCAAGTTTTTCAGGGAATCGTCGTGGGGGCCGGCACCCAGTGACAAATTTCCCTGTCCGGGCCGTTACAGTTGGAGATTCTGATTGGCGCCAAGAATTTGAAGGCCTGGAGAAACGAATTGATGAAACCCTGCGGAAGTTCCGAGATGACCTTCTACGTGCCAGTGACCGCAACCAGACCCGAGAATACACAACACCAATCAGACGAGCCAAAAGCCCACCGAAATGGACCGCTGACGGAAAGCCGATTTGCCTTCGATGCAAGAAAGTGGGACACATGATGAATCAATGCAGGGTAAAGTCACCATTCCAGAATACAGGTAAACCTAGTTATAACAATAAGTCACCGATCAAGCGTCGTCCAGTGCGAGTAAGCACAATCGAACCAACTGAAGAAGTCACGGGATGGGTTGAAGGTACGTCTGAAAATGGTGAAGTAGCTGAGGAAGTAGAAATAGAAAAGTTGCGGTCTGAGAATAGTGTTCTCCGTGAGCAAGTAGATAGATTGTTGCCCCAACAGTACTCATATTTGGTGGGGGCTATTACGACCACTACTTTTGCACCTGCTGTTGAGCGGCCAAAAGCGCAAAAAATTGGCCCAAAAGGGAGCCTCCGTGGCGCCACGGAAATTTTGATGACGTCACGGCGACGTCCTGCGCCTGGCATAAGCCCCGGTAGGAATCATGCAAGTAGCCGTCGTAGTTCAAATCTGGCACGGCGAAGAGTCAATTTGAGGGGGAAAGGAGGGGGTAGTGCAAAATTCACAGTTTTCTTTGGGTTACTAAGAATAATCCTGTGTTTGGCAGTGTGGGAGGTTACACATACAGCCGCGTTGAAATCATCACCAATGATTTGCGATGTCCAAAACGAGCGGAAGCTTTGGAAACTACCAGAGGTAACATCCTGCACCGGCATGTCCACGTTTAATAAACCAGGAGAACTTCAGGTAACTAAGCTTCAGCTCTATAAACGGAACCATTTGCAATACAAAACTAAGGCATGGAGATGTGTCATCATGAAACAAACGGTACAAACTTTCACTTATTTTTTCAACGATGAGCATCTCAAAAAGCAGAAAAGCGAAGCCCTCCCCGTTACATCCGCAGAGTGTCACAGAATGAAAAAATTTAGCAGATGTCAATATGGGGCGTTGGTTCAAAAAGGGGATCTGCTGCAAACTGAAAACGATCTGAACTGGTACTATCCGGGTGGTGGCGTCTACTGCTGTCAATGGAAAGTCTTCGAGGCTGTAAACTGCTTTATGTATGAAGCCTACGTCTACAAACAGCATGATTCACTAACAATGGAAAGTACAGCTGGAATTGTCACTGATTGCAATTATAACGAACGTGAGTGCGCCCTAAAGGATTCAAGCTTCCTAATTTGGGAAACAGAAGATCAGGAAAGGTGTCAACTGTTGGAATGGCAGCCAATGGAAGGCGAAGAAATGGGTGAAGGTTGGTTGTCATGGGATAAGAGCTTAGCGTTGACGTTCACAAATCACAAAAAGTCCACTGATTGCAATGGGCGCGAAGTAATAGTATCAGATCAGGGAATCGTTTGCCGTATTGTCAGTAGAAGTCCCAAGCACTTGCGTACGTCAAACCAATTGTTTAATATAGAAAACAACAAGCGGCACAAAAGGAGTCACGTTAAAAATATTGGAGAACAAGGAATGGTAACCACAGATCTCCTTGCAGCAAGTCTCCAGGCAGTAGAAGTTGATGTCAACCGACTGGTTCGGTATACCTTTCAACATGCATTACACTCCACGTGTCAGTCTATGAACACTCTTGTCAAGATTATCAGGGCTAATATGTTGACACAACCGACCATGTCGATGCGTCATCTCCTGGGAAGAGCAAATTTAGTAGCGAAGTCGAGTGGCGCTACGATTGAAACGTACCCATGCCAAATACTGAACAAGTCAGCCATCGAGTTTTTACCAATGGGTGAAGTGTGTACTAAAGAACTACCTGTCCGATTTAAAGTTAATGGAAATATGTATACAGGCTATTTAGACCCACTGACTAACGTCGTCACAGATGGAAGCAGTCCTGGAAATTGTGACCATATAGAAGACATACCTATTGAGATAGATGGACAAAGTTATCTCTATGATGGTAAAACCGGAGCCATAAAACTGGTTTCCCATTTCCAAAAACTAAAGATCTACGACTGGGATTGGAACAACACTTTCGTTGACGACAACACAATTTTTCATCAGGTTATCATGTATAACTGGTCCGAGTTGCAAGCTCACATATCTTTGAACGACATTATGGGAGGATTCAAGAGTCAACAACAGATTTTTCAGGAGTTAGGGGTTAAGAACAGCCCCGACGCAGCAACAGCTGCAGACAGCCTAGCGGCAAGTATCGTGGAACGGGGATTTTTTGGGTTTCTATCAGGGCTCAGGGCAAATTTTTACCAAATTTGGATCTTTATGATCGCAGTTTATGTCACAATTTCGGCACTGATTTTACACTGTTGTCCAACAATGACTGAAAATAGGCAAAAGTATGCTATTAATGTACCAAATCTGTTTCAACGCCTACGCGTTATAGTAATGTCACGAAGAAATATGCAGGAAAACGCAGCAAATATTTCACATGAAGAAAGCCGAATACAACCAAGGGATTCACCACGGAATAATGGTCTCAACAGAGAACTAAAATATCGTCTCAATTCACCACAAACTACATCACGCCGCAGTGCTTTTATGCTACCACAATGGCCGCCAAAGTGGCTAACCTCCCCCGCACAGGTAGAAGAAAGCAACACTGCAATTGAGAACGCGATGGTTAAACCAACTAGAGCAGAGTCCCTAATGATAAAAATATCAATTAATGGACAGCGAGTTAAGGCTTTAGTTGATACTGGATCATTAATCACGTTGATAGCCCCAAGACTAATACAAAGTCACGACGCCGTAAAGCCTACCCTTCTGCAAGCAACTTCTGTCACTGGGCACAACTTAAACATTTCTGGTGAAGCAAAAGTGCCTATCCAAATTGGAAAACAAAAACTAACCCACACTGTCTACATCAATGACAAAAACCCTTATCCATGCATCTTGGGAACTGATCTACTCTCCAAATTTTCGAACTTGAAAATTGATTACAAGAACCGTCAAGTCACATTAGGACCCAAAAACTTCAGTCTTAACCAAGAGCGGACGATAGACCGAACGCATGTAACACCACTTAAAGTGTGCCTGATGGAGACAATTAGACTTCCGGCAAATGCTGCAGTCACGGTCCCAGGAAAAATTGATCCACAGCCCACGCCTTCAACTAAAGACCCAACTATATGCCCCGAAAAGCTGACA
>JASANF010020613.1:0-15254 GCA_030248245.1 Trissonchulus sp. WLG1_4 | reverse complement strand
CGGGTTTATTTATAGAATTATTAACAAATAATCCTACTAAAGTGTATTTTGCAAGTTATTACAATCATTGTTTATTGTTAGTATTAAGGGTTATTAAGTGTTAATGCTAAAATTATTGACGATTTTAAATAATTTTTGGTAACTGAAGGCCCATTTCTCGACTTGATTGAACGGACTGCATTAATTTTAATCATAAGTTTAGCAAGGCGTATATATCGTAATATAAAAGTCTACATAAGTTAGCTTTTGTCCGAACCCATTTCTAAACTGTGAACGAACTGAGGGATTTAACATGCAGGCTTAGCGTTTGCAGTTTACTGCAGTGCATTTAGTCAACTTAAACCAGCTTGACAAAATCCAGTCTGTTTAATGATTAGTCCGTAACAAAGAGTAAACGGGGTCGGTACTAATTATTAGATCTTCATGTAAACTTTGTTGATTATAAAAATAGCAAATAGCAATAAAATTGTGTGGAACTGCCGACAATATTGGCGAAAATTTCGAAAAAATAGCTGTTTTCTCAATTTTTGTTAAATTTAAAGCTAAAAAATTTCATTCGAATTAATCGTTGTGACCCTTATTTTGAGTCACGTGACGTCCACCCAACACCCTGCGAAAATTAACCATGCATGGGGGTTTTGTAATAGAATATTCCATCTTCTATGTAATGGAATATGCTAGCATGATTTTGGAACCTGTTTGAATTTAAATCCATTAAGAATGGGCCATAGTCAACGATTTTTTCTATTAGGTTTTACTCAGCTTTGTTTTATTTTTACATTGCGCAGTGCTACTTTTTATGCTTACTTATTTTTTGGTTGTGGGTTATATTGTTATTCCTCTGTGGTCAGGCTCGTGTACTATTGCATAATATATTTTTAGTATTTTGTAGTTTTTGCCTCCATTTTGAATAAATTTTTTGCACCCAATCGTATTTGTTTGCTGGGACTTTGGTTCTGTGTTAAGTATATATTATTGGTAAAGCTGGTGGATTATAATGTTACGAAGTTAATTAATAAATTAATTTGTAAGTGGTACGTGTGGTAAGTACGAGACTCGAACATAATGTTCCGCTTTCCAAATTTCTACTGAAGTTCGATACGTAATTACGTATACATGACCATACATCTGGCATATTTTTAGTGGGGGGGGGCTGGGGGGGGGCTGCGGGGTTGTGGTTTTGTTTGTTTGGTGTTTTTTGTTGTTTTGTTTTGTTTGTTTTTTTTTTTTCTTTTGTGGTTGGTTTTGTGTGTTTTTTGTTTTGTTTTTTTTTTTTTTTTTTTTTCCCTTGTGCTCCCTCATTTTCTTTTTTTTCTCCCCATTTTGGGCCCCCCCATTTCAGATGGGGTGCCCCCCCCATAGGCCATTTTTTTAGGTTGTATTTTTGTTGTGGGTTCGTGGGTTTTTGGTCCTTTTTGGCTTTTGTTTTTATTTAGCGTAGCTATAATAACCTATGAAAACGTAACATTTAGCGTATAATAACCATTTTTTCTTATAAAAATAGTGTTTTATCGTTAAATTGGTGCGCCCCCCCCATTTTGGTCGACGCCCCCCCCCCATCCATGGGGGGGGCTGCCCCCCCCCATCGCGCCCCCCCCCCCCATAAAATTTTGCCTAAAAATATGCCAGATACTGGGTTTAAAGTATGGTACCGGCTTGTTTTTCATAAGTGTATCAAGACATGGACAGGACTGAAACTAACTGACCGCATTTCTTTCCTTGATTGAACGGACTGCGAATTTTTAGTTTCGAAATTGGCGACGAAGTTGACTAGTGAGAATAAGGCAGTGGCGTTGCGTAGTCTGATAGGATATGAGCGTGCTGAAATTCGAGTATGTTGGTGCAACAATGGTATTTTTAGTATTTTGCGTTCTGTAGACTTCACTGTTCGGAAAATGGAATAGGCCGTAGTTGAAGAATTTACGCCATCAGATATCATCTTAATAATAGTTATCTTTTACATATTGCTCCTCAAATAACTTGCTCTGTTTCAGCTGAGAACATCTGCATTGTGGAACGTGCCGTGCTTAGTATTCCGAAGAATTTATATAATCAGAATAATAATGACTGTCACTATCGACCTTTAGAATGTAAGACTTTTCCGTGTTTTGCTTGAAAACTGAAGATGAGATTGTTTTTAATAGCAGCAGACGTGTTTGTTTCCTTTTTTTCCAAGTCTGCTTAATGATTCAGCAGTATTGTGCAGTATTTCCTCAGTGACACTAATTTGATATTTGAAAAGATCAGGCAATATTGCGTAATATTACCTCACATGCACATGTCTCAAAATATAATTACACAAATGCTACGTATTTCGTCAGCAGTTTAATCCGCAGTGGATGGAAAACGTCAGTCTATTTCTGACGCTAAACCAGTGGCAGCCGTTTTAATTTGATCAAGTTAAACCTGGTAGAGTTACCTTGCTAGTTCCAGGGCCTTTTCATAAATTATATTAACTGGATTAGATTATTAACTAAATTATTAACTTATGAACTGGGCTTAAGATTTTTAAAAAGCACAACGAAATTACAAGGTAAAAGAAAACCCCCTAGAGCGGAGTGACAGGTCACATGTGCCTATTGACCCTAGACTTCGTTTAGCAGGACTTATCATTCCTTCTTACATAAGCTGTGAGATTTTGGCTTCATATAGTGTTTGACAGGCGTCACGCTATCGTAATTAGATTCAGTTTTGAACAGCTAGTTGTTATAAGCAGCTTGAATTGACGTAAAATCTTTCCATTCGCCAAAAACTTGTTTATTTGTCGCTGTGAAATGACTGTTTTTGGACTAGTTTTTTCTTAAGGCTAATTTTTCTTGAGCTGTATTGTAATTTTTCAACCTATATCGGATATGGGTTGTTTAGTTTCTAAGTTTTTTGTGAAATTAAATAGTGTACATTCTTCTTTAGTCTTTATATACCTGCTTAAATTCATAAAAAAAGGAAATAGATAAGGCGAAAACAGTGGCGCAATTCCTTAAATTGGTTTATCGGATTAGATTAAAGCTTGTTTGTCAAATTTGCCATAAGCTATACCTTCGTCTTCGAAACCAAACATATTTAGTGTACTACAATATAACACCCCTACTAGTGAACTATTTTTTGTGCGCCTACCTTAACTTTGTGATGAGCTACATATTAACAAAACAAATTTATATACATATTGACAGTGGCGTAGCCAGGAAAAAATTTCGGGGGGGGAATGACTTTTCAATTTTTTGAAATGTGCTAAACTGCACTTAATTGCAATTTTAACGCACAAAACGATACATATTAGCATATTTTGTTCGAAAACAACGCTAATTTTTTGACCAGAGGGGCATAAAAAGTAAAATTGTATGTCAAAACACCGGAAACTACAAAACTGCTGGACCGACAAGGGTCCAGAAGCTAGCAAATTTGAAAACTTTAAGAAGATTTTTGACATTTAGAGCCGCAATTTCACAAAAATGTCATTTTTGTTACGATAAAACAGCTGAAAAGGTACATTAAGCAGTGTATTAAGCAACTAAATAGTGTACAATGCACCCATATACACACGCACTCGCTTTATTGGAACAGAAATGCAAGAAACATTGAGCCACGAGGTTGCAGGGGTCTGGGGGCGGCAGCCCCCAGAAAAAAATTGGGAAAATTTTTGATTTTTAGGCCAAATTTTGTCAATTGGAGACGTATCGGAAATTTTTTCCGGCCGGACCATAAAAACCAAAGGGGGGACCCTTGTGTAAAATTTCAGTCGGAAAAAATTTCGGGGGGGGGGAATTCCCCCCATTCCCCCCCCTGGCTACGCCCCTGCATATTGATGTATTTACTTCGCGCTGAAAACGAGTGTCAGTTCTAAATGTTTTTTGTTGAGCTGTAGTTTTTTTGATAGTGATTTAGTTGATAAAATTCATTTTTTATATTCAAAATGTTATTTCGTACGATTTGTACGAATAGTATATATATCCTTTATAAATGTGAACAGTTTCAACTTACTTTGAAAAGTTTTTGCGTGTATGAGACTCACGTGTGCATAGAAATTTAAAAAACTTTTTACAAGATTTTTTGCAGTCAATATAGTATAAATGGAAAGTTTCAAAATTGGAGCTTCTGGTACTGCCACTGTGGAACGCTGGAACCTGGCACTGTGGTCAATGGTGTCTGTTTGTAGAGAATAGTTTGTTCCACTTCAGAACTTGTCAATTAGTTACTTATATATTTGTTTATTTTCATTTTTCTAGAACCGAAATTTGTCAAAAGTCCTTTCTCTATTTACAGTCAGAATCTATAAAGGGGGTGTCTGTGTAACTAATTTTTGAAAATAACGAAAAATCTTGTTGAAAAGTGTGTTGTAGAAATTATGGCCTAACGGCTGAAAAATTATATTTTAAGGATTGCAGCGGTGCCTTTTGTTGCGAGGGGAACAAAAATTTTTGTGTTTTCCCCTTGTTTTCTACTCTGAAACACTTGAGATTGGTTAAACAAGTATTTAAGTACATTGTGGGTACTTAAGTACTGCTATTGTTGTAGTCGTTTATAAAATAATGGTTAGGTTTTGGCTGGGACGCAAAATTTCGAGGGTGACAGTTTTTTAGATTCGTTTCGTTGTTGAGCTTTGATTTTTTGCTGCTGGATAATCAAAGTTAAGATATCAACATTTTTTGTCTGACTTGGACTGTTTTGTTCTAATTAACTCATGTAAGTTCTCGTGGTTAATGCGTAATATGACCGCAGAGGCACATATTGGGGTTGGGTTATATTGTGTTTTTGTGTTTTTTCTTTTTATTTTTTACTCTGAAACACTAGCGATTGGTCGGCACCCCACCCAGCTATATCCAGAAGAAATCAAAGCTCGGGACCACCCGCACATGTATGAGGGGGGACCCGCCCCCCCCCCCCAGAGCGGGAGAGGGTTTCGAAAATTTGTACAAAATTTAGTAAAAATGTCGCTTTTTTTAGAAAATTTCAAGTATTTTTGGTCGATCAGGGTGAGAGGGTCCCCAAAATTTTGACCCCATTACATATTTGGGACCACCCTACCGCTCGCCCTCCCCGATTGCTCCCGTGCATCTCTGATTTTTTGTCGATTCGGTCGGTTCCCTACATAGTCCATAGATGGTTTGTCCTTTGTCAACCAAGTTTTTTTTAAAAGTTCAGCGTGGCGCAGTTTTGGTGCAGAATTTTTCTAATACTGAATAGGGTAAGACCGTAAGAGATTTTCAGAGTGGATGATTTAAAGTTAAAAACAGACCTGTAATTTGTTTTGAGGGTCTATAACCGTTGCTTAGCTTTGTTAATTGTAGTGCTAAATGCTAAAATTTGCAATGTAGTGGACATTAACGGCAGTACACTGTACAGTCATATTATTTCGGCATTTATATATATATTAGCAGCGCAGACAACAGTTGTACAGTGACTACATATATCTTTTTAGTTCTAAGCTGTTATATGCGGTCCAGGTAGTTACACTAATTGTCTTTGTTTTATAAATTCTACATTTTCATACTCTCCATTTGTGTAGCTTGTTTGCAGAATTGCTTGTCCCACCGTTTCGAAACCGCGCATGTAAGCACTACATTAAGATATGTATATATATATATATACGTGGTGAAAGTGTTACGCTTTGAATGGTTAGAATATTCTTACCTGCCAGTTGCGACGGTCCACTCGAGTCAGAATTGAGTGTGAATTAGAGGCCTGGCTGCCTCATTTGCCAAAAGCCGACGGGCCGGGCCGCGTATTTACAAAATCTACCACGTAAATGCACTGTGCCAAAGTCTGCCCGATATTTGTACCACGTATGACAAAAGCACCATAGGCGGTCGGGCCAGGGGCAGGGGCGGTTCCAGGATTTTGAAAAGGGGGGGTGCAGCTTCGAAATTTTTTTAGTTCTTTCTATGGTTTCGCATTGTTACGGTACCAGTTTGAGTATTATGTTTATATGTTTCCGTACGACATACAGTACGTAATCACTTTTCGCAAAGGATGAAGCTCGTCGTACGCCGACGAACAAGGAACTTTTCTACGCACAGTACTGTAAGTATGTACTCGAATAGTGTATATAAGTGTAGGTTATAGCATGACTGCCGCGAAATGTTTCTGTCCTACAAAACCGTGCTTAAAAACTTTAGTGGTTTTTATAGCGGCTGTTTGCTAATAATCTTTGTCCAAGCCAAGCCATATCAAGCAATCGTCATGAGCCGGCCAGCAAACAAAGTAATATAAAACGTATTCAGTTTTTCGGCTATGCAATCACATTTCTGTGGTACCTAGAGTATGTACAACCGGGAAGCCCACAATGTGCAAAGGCTATTTGTGGCGAATAACCCCACTTGTGCACCAAAAGCTGATCACCCAGACGGGTCAATATCAGTTTTATGTAGTAAACAGATAATTATTTTGACACTTAGTGTAATTAACTAAATTTTCTTTTTTTAACCCTGAAAAGGATCAATGAGTTATTTGTAGTAAAATATAATCCTACAAAAACATGTCACTGAAGCTGTCAATTGGGGCACAATTGCATTTTTGGGTTATCTGTCCGTTTCTAATGAGAGTGCTGTGCAGTAATGGAGTTAAGCCCTTCAAGTTACTTTTACTGACAGGTTAAGTACATAGCGTCAGAAGGACGTAAATCCAAAATCACGTGATATTACTGCCTACACACATGCTAGACACTAGGCACCCTTTGAAATTGCTAAAGCTCGCCAAAAGCTACAACTTTGATGCACTAAACATTTAAGACAAACGTCTCTGTGAAAGGCTGTAAAAGCGAAAAATCTATTTTGGCCTGTATCTCAAAACTTGATTTTTGGACTTACGTCCTTTTAGAACTCACCCGACGATATATAAAGCAGGTGTCTGGGGGCGGCAGCCCCCAGAAGCTAGCGAATTTTTGGTTTTTGCAAAAAAATAGTTGCATTGCGGCAGGCACTTTTCAACATCTAGCTGCTGCACCCCCCCCCTTCCGACCAAAAGGGGGGGGTGCACACCCCCTGCACCCCCCCCCCCTGGCGCCCCTGCTGTCACTGACCCAGTATTTGTATTTAAATGTTTTTTCTTCGCAGCATAAGAAGTTGGTATATCATCAGTGAATAAAGACTGCCCGTCGACTAAGGGGGGCTGGGAGGTTGACTTGATTCTAGCGAAAATGGTGACTAAGGGACAAAGAATGTGGTTGATGTGTTTCGATGGGACCGGTCCAGTTGAAAATCGTGAAACCGAAATGGCATATTGTAGTTTCGACAAATTGCCTATGTAGTTTCTTCAGGGTAGGCCATTAAGGTGGTAGTTACGTTTTCGAAGTTTTTGCAATAATTCAAAAGTTACTTGATCGAACATAATCAAACTTGGCACGGACATTGCGAATGTAAATAGCAATATTTCAGCTAATTTTCACATTGATTCAAACTTTTACGGCTAATTAATAGCTAAAAAACTGAATTTTTTGTGTATTTTTTGAGGACTTACAAAATTGTATGCAAATTTTTGTGGCTGTTACACTACTCATAAAAGCCAATCAAAAAAGGTCTAACCCAATTTATTTTAAGAATATTTTCAGCTAAAATATGACATATTTCTGTTAGTCGTTCTAGGCGATCCGTAACTTTGAAGTTTTTTACCTCAATTTTGACTTCTCATGCCAATATCACGAAATACCAATAACCACTTTGCACAATAATTTACATGTACATAGTCCCTTATGCATCTATTATACCTGCAAAATTTAGTTTGTATATGTCACAGCAGCCACGAGCATTGGCAGTGTTAATAAACCCCTTCAAAAATTGCAAATTTTCTTCAGTCTCCTGAAACGTCATTTTTAAAACTTTTGTCCGCCATTTTTTCAACGGGTACGGGAAAACTGTGCTTAATGTATTATTAGCTGACCCCAATGAGGCCCTATTTAACTGAATTAAAATTTTTTTAAAAATCCGTCATTTCTGAGCACAATGAGTGATTTCAGTTGAAGTAACCAATATCCTGTTCCGTTCATAAGAATGCGAAGACACCTTATTTGACAGTAGCCAAATAAATTTGCCCTATACCTTTTTCGAATTGAGTAAAAAGGTTGATTATTTTTTCAGTTACAGCCTACCAAAGTCATAAAAACTGCCGTTTCTTGACTTTTTAGAAAAATTTCAGGCAAAATTTTGCTCACTGTAAAAATCTGCTAAATTATTACGTTTAGTTAAGCATACCAGTAGGTTCGTAACACATCAACGTGCCTTTGGTATAAATTGCGTAATTGTATGCGGAATTTTTTTACCACAGTGAAGAAATAACGAAATACGGGGAAAAATGCTTAAAATTGAGCTGATGAGCTTCACCAAAATAGTTGGCGTGCACACTATGAGTAACACCGACTCTTGAAAAATTGTAATTTTGTAAAAAATAAGTTGATTAATAATATGCAAAAGACCGCTTGTAAATTGATTTAGTAATTGCTACAAAATAGAACATTGAAAAAAGCTGCGAAAACGTAACTACCACCTTAAATGGGGGCCTTTGTGATCAAATTTATATAGCCAGTAGCCATGAGATAATTTTGAAGAATTGCTGTTTTATTTTTCTATTTTCTTACCATTAATGGCCGTGCTTGAATGTGTGTCGGCGGAATCACGTAATTCGTCAGACAGTAAAATGGGCCACCATAAATAGCGGTGATGACACCAGTTTAGTTTAATCTCTTAATACTGAAACCACTCGACTGTGTAAATCGAATCGTTTAAAAAGTATGATAACATCATATATGCTTTTTATATAATCAATTATATCAAGCAATTCCAATGCATATAGCATTATAGCACCAATTTAGATTACACAGCTCGATAGTCAATACCTTTGCATAAAAAGTAATGAGAAGCCATTATCGATACTGTAAAGAGTATGTATATAAAATATGAAATCTTGGCAAGAATGTCCAAGTGACAAGAAGGTTTTCAGAAAGAATTTAATAATGCGTGTTTCACATGAGGTGGATTTTCAAGGGAGTCGCCAGTGGAAACACCTTGCATCCCCACGCGTCCCCGTGGGGTTCTCCATAGGGAACATCCCTTTGAAAATCCACCTCGTTTGAAACAGGCTTAAGTTTTAGCGTTCATGATGAGCGGGACAATGTGATCGGTAGTAGCGCGTCGGGTCGGACTGAACCGTAAATTTAAGCATGTGTTTTTTGCGCATGTAAGTGGAATCTAGGGGGACCCTATCCCTAATAGGCCCAAATGCAAAAATACTCTAAATGTAGCGCAGTTATGAAAACATTCCGTCTTTACTCACTTTTGATCCCATTTTCTATGCCGTCGTCCTGGACCCTTGATTTTAACGGCTTGATTTCCACATCATCTATGTAAGAGGCGGGGGAGTGAGGAGTCTCAACCCCTGAACTCCAGAGTCTGGGCCTGGGGAGGGTCCAGAAAATCTGGGGGGAAACTAGGTGAAATTGACATTTTTTCATAAAATTAGCAAAATTTAGACTTTTAGAGTATTTCCGGTGGATCCGGGAAAGGAGGAAATCCTGAATTTCAAAATTTTGCTGAAACTGCCCAGTGCCCTCCCCCTTAAAATTTTGACCCTTTTACAAGTATGTTCCCTACTCAAGTATATAATTTATTATTTTTCCTTGCAGTGTTCGCTCAACCGGACCGGTCCGTCCAGCCTTAGCTGACACAATGGCTCAACACGGTCACCACCACGGCGGGCACCACCAGCACCACGACATGGGGGGGCACCACGAGACGACCACTGTCCCCCCGCCAAACAACGAGACCACCCTGGGCCCCTCCACCGCCCCCCAGCACCATGGGGGGACACACCACCACCATCATAAGGAGGGCTTGAGGGGGGCCGCCGCCGGACACGAGGAACATATCATGCTGATGTACTTCCACGGCGGGTACAATGAAGTGGTCCTGTTCAGTTTTTGGACCATCACTAGCCAGTTTGGTATGTGTGCTTTTTCATGGTGTTGAATGGGCGGTCAGGATTTTCTGAGTATTTTTTGTTTTTTTGTAGTTACATAGCGATAGTTGGTTTTAATTAGCAGTTAGCTTAACTTTCGTCTGGAATAAGTGTTTTAAAAATAGTGTGACTGTGTCTTGTCTTATCGACTGTGTCTTGTCTTATCGCCATCGGTTGAAAACGTGTTTAACAAATTTCGTCTCCAGGCGGAATATCATGGTTGCCGTGTAGTCTATGCGGGTCGTATTGTATATATTACTACCACAACTATATAGCTCATACTGTGACCTGTGACGACCAACCGTGGTCTCCTGTAAAACAGACTGAAAATTTAATTTCCAATTGTTATTATTTAATTGAATTTTCAAAAGTGTTACATTTGTTTTAGGCATGGCCATATCTTGTATAGTGTTAGCAGCCTTAGCCTTCAGCTACGAAGCCCTGAAGTTGTACAGAGAGCGACTGTATACTAAGCAGATTTGCCTCTGTAGACATGGCCCCAGCCCTTTTCTACTGAAGCGAAATCGCCACGAAGCTCTCAGAGAAGAGACTCTGCGTCAAACAGCAGAGGATAAAGAGATGCGGGCTTTCCAGTGCTGCAACAGTGCGGCGGCTAGTGACCTGGGGAAACCGGCTGAAACCCCATCCTGCTGCGGAGACGGGGACAGAAGTGCGGCTGTGGTTCAACCAGTCAACGCTGAGAACTCCCTCATTACGCCTAGAACTTCTCGGTACGCTGTGGGTGCTGTTGTGGGATATACAGGGGAAAATAATGGCAGTGGAGTTGATGGAACCGCGTTTTCCTGTTCTATTTTTGCCGTTTTGTTCAGTTTTGTGTTGAAATTAATTGTTAGAATGCCTTGACGTAACAGAAAGGGTGTGAAAGTTGGATCATGAATCTACTTTTTTTAGCAACGTTTGTGTTTGAAGATAAAGTGAGCAATTCATTGAACAAGTGATAAAAACTGTTTGATCCACCAATGAACTAGAGCGAGCAGAGCTCAATGAACCAAATTTATTTGCTCCAAATTTGCGAAATTTTCAAAAAATGTTATTTTTCTACTCACTTTTGCTCAGATTTTTGGGACCCCTACCCTGGGGTTATCGTTTTAGCCTGGAAGGGGTTACCTTCCCGTCCCTCTCATACAGGTTTTATATTCCCAAATTTACCCAAAAAACCCGCCCACTATAATGGTATTATCGCTTTTGCCTTTTTCTTCAGCTGCAAGTGTCGCTACCGCTACACGCACGCCCTGCAGACCCTGCTGCACCTGATCCAACTGGTCTTCTCCTACATGCTGATGCTGGTCTTCATGACCTACAACGTGTGGCTGTGCACGGCCGTGGCCCTGGGCTCGGGACTGGGCTACTTGGCCTTCGGCTGGCAGCGCAGGGCCATACCATATTCCTCCATGGACGAGCATTGCAACGGGTGAACTTTTGTCAGCTTGGCTCAGATTGGACCGTAAAGCCCGGTTCATACTTGTCCTTAAGAACACAGAGACAGGGACAAGGACAATTTTCGGTTAGCTCCTGTGAGGCATTGACAGAATCGCATAGTCAAATTTTCAGCATATGACCTGGACCTGACATCTTTATTTATTTGGCCGGATAGTTTTCTTGCAGTTGCTTGAGGACGAAACGATAGGACAAGGATAAGGACGAGTATGAACCGGGCCATGGTGTGTCCGTGATGTTCGTTTGTCCCTGAGCACGTATTAATGGTCGGTAAAGTATTAATGAAGCGAGGGAGTGTTGTGGCTTTTGGTTTTGAATCATGTTATATACTACAGTATGGCACATAAACTGAAACATCAGAGAAAATTCAGAGAGGGTTTTCTGCTGTGTTTTGTACTGAATAAATGTGGAAGGCAAAAAATGAAAAAGAGGCAATCATATGGTCACTATCATGTTAAACACGTTTTGTGAATTCCGACCGTCTAACCTTCACAAAATGTTTTTAGTTTCATTATTTCATAAGTAGCTAACGGCGAATAGTGAGTCGAATTTTGGGCTTGGTACTAACTAGAAGAGGAAATAAGAAATAAGGATTTATATAGCCGTTGCTGCTTCGTTGAGTCTGGTCTATGGTTGTGGGTCTTGTGATTTATGTGACTGTATGCATATTTATTCGATAGCTTTAGTTGGTGAATCTCATTTTATTTCTGTTTTGATTTTGACATGTTATGTAGTTTTTAAACAATTCGGGGTCGAGAATTCCATTGAATGCATAAGCGCGGGCTAAGTTTTTGAAAGTTGGTTTCCTTTAATTTCTCAGCTTTGAGATTTGTTTTTTCAGGGTTAAGTTTTTCGGTGTTTTTTTTAGGCTTTTTAGTTTTTAGACTTATTTTTAAGGGTAAACTATTCATTCAACTTGGAACTTTCGTCTCTAAAATTGGACCCAAGTTATTTTGTGCTACTAACTGGATTGCATGATATTATATACATATTTGTTGGGCTCAGGGACCAGGGTAGAATCTGGTTACGGGTTTGTAAACAAATAACTCAGTAATTTAAGTTTTTGTGTTACAAGCTATTTTCACGTGTAATTTAAACGATTTAACAAACTTCAATTTGTAAGTCACGTTTTATTTATAATTTATTGTGAGCTTTATAATGAGTGTCGACCATGGTGTTTTTGTTATCTTTTTTGTAGGATCTTTTCTCAAAAATCTGTGTACTTTGTCTTGTCTCAGTGCAGTTCATAAAATGTTTCTATTGACGCTGTGATGATAATTTTATTTATAACTTAATTAGATATTATATAAATCTCTTTAAATCCAAAGTTTTTATATATTTTTTAAGACCTACAGTTACGTTTATTTTTTTCTCATAACGCTTTATGAGAAGGAATGAAGCGTCAGACGCTACCTTTTAAAGCGGTGTCAAAGTGGTGTATATACTCTTCTTTGTATGATTAGTAGCTTTGTTTGAACCTGTTCGATATATCTTTGTAATGCTCATTGTGGATCAAAACTTGAATTTTTGTGTACAATTTTAATGCGATATTAGTTTTTGTATCACATCTTCCTTGAAAAGCAGTGCAATAACTGGCGTCACTAACTAAGTGCACGCTGCTAAAATCACTGCGTGCATTAACAATCTGAATATTGCACTGTTGTAGGCGTGCGCTTTCTTATTGACTTATCACACTGTATATTTCAAGACAATTTTGGTATAACTACTTTACATTACTTTGTAGTGCACACTCGGGACTCGACAAACTTTACACACTGGGACGTGAAGCACGCGTGTACAAACTCATGAAGTGCGTGCACTCGTTCATGCACTTGGCATTCACGTAACAGTGCGAATAAATTACTGAGTGCTCTATACGTCAGTTTATAACTTAGAATTCTCCATATAGGGGAGGAACAACCATAATGGGGGTGGGGAGAACCTTCCTCCCAAAGCCCAAATTTAGGTTTTATCTGAGACAGTCGTGAAAATCGGAGCAAGAGGGTAAAGATCTTGAAATTTTCGCAAAATTAAAAGAGTATTTTTCGTCGATCAAGAGGAAAGAAAGGGTTCTCAGAAATTGGCCGAAGAGGCTCCAAATGTTCGACCCCTTTACATGCATGGGAAGGAAGGCGTAATTTTCTATATAAAGTTTAATTCAGAGTTCTGATGTGCATACATTCGATGATAAGTAAATTCGTGACAGTACTTTTCAGATATCATGTAGAAGTTGATGAGAGTGACTGGCGAGATTATGGTGTGATATTAGTAGGCACTCGAAATATCAAGATCATTTTTTAAAGATTATTTATTGGATGGATTTGATTAATTTAATTTCGATCGTTTCTGGGATCTGCAAAAATGGAAAATATTCTATCAATGGAAAGAAATAGAGAAAAGAAAAAGGAGACGAGAAAACAACAAAAAAGAATAATCACCAAAACATTTATAATTGGTACAACTGCTGATTTTTCAAAAAGAAGAGAAGTTTTACAAGTCTGAACGGCTGACAAAGGAAAATTCATGACAGATCGATGTCCCAACACTTGGTGTTTATTTCATGGGGACAAAAAATGGAATCAGTAGGTAACAGCCACACATTTAGTGCAAGGTACGGTGACCTGTTATTTGGTTCCGATTTAGTCACAAATTGTGTAATGTATTGAAATTTCGATCATGCTCAAACATTTCAGTGCTATTCTTGCTATTCTAACCCCGGGGGATCTAGGATCTAGCAGTACCTCAAGATTTCTACAGAGTCATGCCATAGCTTTAAGACACGTTCTCACTCAGAATCGAGCTTTTTCGAGACAGCTTTCGCAGTCGAAAAAATCGACTTTCTCCGATCGGGCTCAAATTTTGTCCAAACATTGTATCACATAACTTATTAAGCTATGCAAAGTTTTAGCTCCCGAAACTGATCCTGGCTGGAAATACGACCTTTCAAAAATTGACATTTCGAGTGAAAAATCGATGTCTGAGTTAACTTTTTTAATTCTTTATAAAAATTTATCCAAGCAGGTTTGGATAATGAAAAGATTGTCCTAGGTGTAAAATAAACTGAAAAATTCAAATCTGAAGTTATTTTTGCTGTAGACTGCAAAAAATGCAAAGATTTTGGCCATTATTTCAAAAAATGCTATTTTCGCTAAAACACATTTTGCCCCCAAACTATACCCGGAACCCCCACTTCCGTAAATGTTAAAGCGGAATCTAAGATGTTTTTATAAGCTCTAAAACATATCAAAAAAATAGCAAAATCGAATAATCCTCTGGGGGTCAAAAATGTCAAAAACTGAAATTTTGCATGTACTGGCTGGTGACTACTTCTGAATTAAAAGTCCTATCTGGACAGTAATAAACTGGTTTTATGCGCTAAATTGCCAATGTATATGCGTACCATAGACCCAGGTATAATACCATATGGTTAGTTTTATTGGTGAATGTATGTATCTGATACAGTAATTAAATTAAGTTTTGTCAGATAACTTAGCTCGTGCAATAAAAACACAAAAATCTCACTATTTTATTCAATAATACTGTTTGTATCATTTGTACCGGAAAAGTTATTACAAATAATTAAATGTCTTTATGACCCTTAAAGTGTACCTAAAAATTGGCTATATCGATTAATCCTTTGTGTGTCAAAAATGGTAGCAACAATAACTCATGCGTTTTTGCGTTTCTGACTAATGACAACAAGTCCAAGCAAAAATCAAATCATGAACATACTTTTTTTAGTCCAATTATTATATAATTAAATAAAACATATTTTTTAATAATATTAATTTATTTTCACTTTACATGGTAGTATATGCTTGAAAATTATTACTGTGACACTAATTTTTACAATA
>JASANF010020612.1:0-11752 GCA_030248245.1 Trissonchulus sp. WLG1_4 | reverse complement strand
GACTACTAAGATTTATCGGCTTGGAGATTGTAGATGGGAATGGATTGATACCGTAAGCCAGAGATCCAGGGTACGGTGTGGAGGGGCCAGCTAAAATAAGGTTAGATCGAGTGAGGATAACATACTTTAAGTTAGTTGGTTAGTCTGAAAAAGCTGAAGTTTTGATGGAAAGAATTAATCTCAACATTGTCACACGAATTAAGTTTGAGAAACTGCAATAAATTCATGTAAATCTACACTTGCTAGGGAGGTATAACCGTTTTTAGTAATGACTATCTGTTTTACTCTGAATCAAATAAAAATCATTAAAAGATGACCTAATATATAAGTTTTTAACAAAGTATTGTACATACCATTGCTATAAAAAATTTAGTGCTTCACAAAATTTCTTAGTCACCAGCAGTTTACTCACAGACTGTCACAGCTCAACAAGTCTTACCAGTGGTGGAATGAGGTGCCATGGCAGATGCAGCGCTACCTTGCTGCCACCAGTACAAAAATGGATAACCGTAATGCGAAGGCATTGGATTGGGGTGGTTAGCAGGATTAGAGGGATTAACCGGACGAGGATTATCCGCTGAAGGTCGGGTATTGGACAGAATTTGGGAAATTTGCGCCATGGACGACTTTTGGCAGCTATTGGCAGATAAGTCCAAAATATGTTCCACTGAAAAAGACTTGTGGACGGGTTTGGCAGGGGCGGGCGACTTGGCAGATTGGACGGGCGAAGGGGGTTTAGAAGAGTGCGTGTTGTTGGTGGTCGAGTTTGAGTCACTACTGGAGGGGTTCGATTGAAAGTCAAGTATCGTTGTTGTACTTTCTCGCAGCATTATTTTTATGCACCTTTGTGGTTGATATTATAGACGGGAGGCTTTTCTTTTCTTTGACTTGTTGAGAGCTGCAAATTTTGCAATCGCTTGACTGCAAAAATTTGCAAGCAATCTTCTTTAGAAACGGCTTCAAGGAGGCAAGTCAAGCACTTGGCCACTTTAAGCCCTTGAGATCGCAGCTAGAACGCGTCTTCAGGGTGAGGCTGCAACTTCTTTCTTTTCGATTCAACTCAGGTCCTCAAGACAGACACTGTGCTTTTCTAAACTACAGTATAATCACAGTTAAAACATGCTACTTTAAAAACAATCAAAAAACAACACACACTCATCCATTGAAAACTTGAGTAATTAATAAACCATTTGAAGGAGAGCCGCTTTTGAGTTCAACTTTCAGTTTAAGTTAATTGTTGTTTTTCTGAGTTTTTGCTCTTTTTATGATTTTGTTGAAGTTCTCAAGTTTTGTAAAACTGCTTTAGTACTTTAAAAATAGAATGAATTCAAAGTTTTGCACATTAGCAAAGATCTGAAAAATCTGGTAAACGAAATGCTATTAACAATATTTACACGCTATACGCTATGCTTTGAAAAATGAATATAGACGTGTATTATGTAGCAAGATACATAAAATCGAAATACACAAAAATACCATTGAAAAATCTCAGAAAGCGGGTGTAGCCTGTAAGTTTTAAGGACGACGGCTGCTAGTGCCCAACTATTCTCAAAGCTAAATTAAGCAAAACATTGACCGTAAAGTGATCCTTTTCTTTCAATTCAAACTACCACACAATAACAACTCTTGACGCTAAGAAGTCCCCAAACTAAACAGAGACAGAGAGGTGGGCTCAAACTAAAGGGGAGACACTTAGAGACACTTGGGCGCTTAGCCTCTTATGGGAAACCTTTGAATTGGGGTTCATCGTCAGACAGTAAGTCTGTGAGGCGAAGTAGGCGGAGTCAACGCTGATTGGTCGAAAAGAAGACAAACTGACGGCCGATTGGTTGAAAACTGAGAAGAAAGGAGGGAGTTAACGCTGATTGGTCCATTGATGTCGGTTGAGTTCAAGGCTAAGCCTACCACAGAGAATTTTTGTTTGACCAGACAACATGGCATTATAATAGAAATTGCCGGGTCTCTTTTCAATTCGATAATCAATTAGCGCCCAATACATTTACAATTACCACTTTTGTGCCGTGAGTGGGTTCAATTGAGAGGGGGGAGCTTTAGGGACCAACCTGAAAACTGAGGGTTTATAGTACCTGGTGACAGTAACAGTGATTTTTGACCTTATGATTTTTTTGCCCAACTAATTTTTGTGTTATTATTATATACGTATTACTATTCAATATTTATTATCCTTGGTGATATTGTGATTAATACTTTGAGAAATGCGTTCAGACAGACAAGCTTATGTATGTGCAATTAAAGTGAGGTAAGACCAAAAGTATGTGCAATTAAAGTGAGGTAAGACCAAAAGGAGGACAACTATTGTTAGCTAGGATTGCGCAAGAGGTAAATAGGTATTTCAGGTATAGGTACTTTCACTCAACGAAATTTATATTATGTATTTTCGTTTTTACTGACATTACATTCTTAAAAAACTGCGCGTAGGTACAACTTAGATGCATGTATTAATGTTTTTTTTTATTTTCGTGTTTTGTATAATTATTTGTCTTTTTTTGTTATTTTCGCCATTGCCTTTAAACGTGTTTCATAAACTCCGGCGCAGTAAATGGTGGTCATGATATTCCAGCTGATGTAAATGCCATTAATTTATGTCACCTGACACATTACAAACTGAGTTTTGTGAAAGAACCCCCTCTGGTAGCCTACGGTAGTAACACCATTATGCAAATGACCATAAATAACATGGCCATTTTACTAAGGAGGATTCAATTGAACAAAAAATCTTGGCGCTTTCATAAATTTTATTCGCGCAATCTGGCGTTTAGGCTCATAAAATTGACCATTGTCACTCAATTGTTTGCTTACTGTAGTACTGTAGTTTGTTTGGACGCGCTACACCTGCTGATGGGCGGTTCAAAATGACCATGAAAGCTACCACTGCTCATTTACATAACAGGATAGATAGATTTTGAACGTCTCGAACTGAAAAGTCTAAATTAAGTATCAAATTAAATTACATATGTACGCTTTATCCTCAGTACGAACAAAACCTTTCAATTTCACATGTTGCTCTTACAAAAAGTTTTTAAAACCTTTAAAGTATTTCTATTGCTTCAGCGCAATGAATTAGCATGTAGCAACCGTAAACGTTTGTGTTGTGCGTTTTACGCGCACTTTTGCATACAGTAATGTTAGAGTGCGCGTAAAGAGGGTGTGCTAAAATGAAACTCTTGAAACTGCTTAAAGTACCCGGCCAAAGTAGGGCCGGATTTGTACGAGATTTTTGAGCAAAATTTCCAAGCAAGGGCTGCCAGAAGCTTCTTGTTGAAAATTTTCAAGATGCAATTTAGGACAGTTTCTTTCTGAGTGCAAGCTGTGAAAGTTATCAAAATCTTCAAGTAGGACCTGTTAGAATTGAACAATTGAACAAAAGCTAGGCTAGCACTCTTCTAGCTTAAAGAAGCAACTTGTTGACTTGACTCAAGAGGGTGCCAGTTTTTCGAAAACCAACTCCAGCCCGCTTTCGATGAGTGACGCGCATAGAACACTTACCAGACCTCAAAACAACAAAAATAACGGATTTAAAATTTGGCAGTTTTTTAGAAGTTGGGCTAATATTGGGTTCTTTATTAGCCCAAATACAGCATTAGGTGATATAATTAATGTGTTTAAGGAGTATACATATAAGTTGTTGACGATGAAGTTTTTACCGGTTTTGAACAGTAATTAACCTTAAGGATCGATTCATACTTTAAAAGTTCGGTGTCTATGTTCCTCAGAGCAAGCAACAAACTTGTAGACAAACGAAGTTTCTTTCGTCCCATTTTTCGATTTCTCACACTTAGGACAAGCAAACATGGGACGAAACACAAAAGTGTGATTCATATGTACCTTTAATAAACCACATGTCCCGTAAAAATAAGAATTTTTTAAGGTTGTGTTTGTTGGTGGGGGTGTTTTGTTTTGAGATTTGTTGAATAGATTTTGATATAAAAGCTATTAGCTGCTGAAGTAGAAATTGCAGGCATCTATATAAGTTGATGAGTTTCGCGTTGGGATGTATGTTTGTTTGTGGTTTGTTGGATGTGTTTTGTTTTGGAGTCTATTTAATATTTAAGTATAGTGTGGGGTAGGGGGGAATAATAACTGACTAAAAAAAATCATGAATACAAAAATCGGCACCGATAAATAATAATATATATTACCGTCCAGTGTCGAGCTGAGTTTTATTTAAAACAATAGGTACTGCAGATTAAACTTGTTAATAAATTTGCCTGCGGAATAGACCTGCGGCTCGAGCAAGCGTAATTCAGCTTTTAATAATGGAGGTTTGTTTATAGAATTTAGGATGGATTCTTGCAGTAAACCGGAAACGGACATTGGGACAACCGACCGAACGGATGAACGTACGTCCAAACGGCAGAGCGGCTGTTCAGTTCATACTTTTATCAGTTCAGCCGTATGCCCTTCCATCTAAATTTCAGTAGCATACGGACATGTGGTTTATTAAAGGTACATATGAATCACACCTTTGACCTTGACGGTATATCCGTACGTCCCAATGTTTGCTTGTCCTAAGTGTGAATCGAAAATGGGACGAAATGAAAACTGTCAGTTTGTCCTACAACAGTTTGTCTGTTTGCACTACTGAATACGGAACAATAAACACCGAACATTTTACAAGTATGAATCGATCCTTAAGGTTAATTACTGTTCGAAACCGGTAAAAAAACTTAATCGTCAACAACTATATGTATACTCCTTAAACACATTAATTATATCACCTAATGCTGTATTTGGGCTAATAAAGAACCCAATATTAGCCCAACTTCTAAAAAACTGCCAAATTTTAAATCCGTTATTTTTGTTGTTTTGAGGTCTGGTAAGTGTTCTGTGCGCGTCACTCATCGAAAGCGGGCTGGAGTTGGTTTTCGAAAAACTGGCACCCTCTTGAGTCAAGTCAACAAGTTGCTTCTTTAAGCTAGAAGAGTGCTAGCCTAGCTTTTGTTCAATTGTTCAATTCTAACAGGTCCTACTTGAAGATTTTGATAACTTTCACAGCTTGCACTCAGAAAGAAACTGTCCTAAATTGCATCTTGAAAATTTTCAACAAGAAGCTTCTGGCAGCCCTTGCTTGGAAATTTTGCTCAAAAATCTCGTACAAATCCGGCCATACTTTGGCCGGGTACTTTAAGCAGTTTCAAGAGTTTCATTTTAGCACACCCTCTTTACGCGCACTCTAACATTACTGTATGCAAAAGTGCGCGTAAAACGCACAGCACAAACGTTTTTCGGTTGCTAAATGCTAATTCATTGCGCTGAAGCAATAGAAATACTTTAAAGGTTTTTAAAACTTTTTGTAAGAGCAACATGTGAAATTGAAAGGTTTTGTTCGTACTGAGGATAAAGCGTACATATGTAATTTAATTTAATACTTAATTTAGACTTTTCAGTTCGAGACGTTCAAAATCTATCTATCCTGTTATGTAAATGAGCAGTGGTAGCTTTCATGGTCATTTTGAACCGCCCATCAGCAGGTGTAGCGCGTCCAAACAAACTACAGTACTACAGTAAGCAAACAATTGAGTGACAATGGTCAATTTTATGAGCCTAAACGCCAGATTGCGCGAATAAAATTTATGAAAGCGCCAAGATTTTTTATTCAATTGAATCCTCCTTAGTAAAATGGCCATGTTATTTATGGTGATTTGCATAATGGTGTTACTACCGTACTACCAGAGGGGGTTCTTTCATAAAAACTCAGTTTGTAATGTGTCAGGTGACATAAATTAATGGCATTTACATCAGCTGGAATATCATGACCACCATTTACTGCGCCGGAGTTTATGAAATACGTTTAAAGGCAATGGCGAAAATAACAAAAAAAGACAAATAATTATGCAATACACAAAAATAAAAAAAACATTAATACATGCATCTAAGTTGTACCTACGTGCAGTTTTTTAAGAAAGTAATGTCAGTAAAAACGAAAATACATAATATAAATTTCGTTGAGTGAAAGTACCTGTACCTGAAATACCTATTTACCTATTGCGTAATCCTAGCTAACAATAGTTGTCCTCCTTTTGGTCTTACCTCACTTTAATTGCACATACATAAGCTTGTCTGTCTGAACGCATTTCTCAAAGTATTAATCACAATATCACCAAGGACAATAAATATTGAATAGTAATACGTATATAATAATAACACTAAAATTAGTTGGGCAAAAAAATCATAAGGTCAAAAATCACTGTTACTGTCACCAGGGTTTACTGTATAAACCCTCAGTTTTCAGTTCGTCCCTAAAGCTCCCCCCTCTCAATTGAACCCACTCACGGCACAAAAGTGGTAATTGTAAATGTATTGGCCGCTAATTGATTATCGAATTGAAAAGAGACCCGGCAATTTCTATTATAATGCCATGTTGTCTGCTCAAACAATAATTCTCTGTGGTAGGCTTAGCCTTGAACTTAACCGACATCAATGGACCAATGAACGTTAACTCCCTTCTTACTTCTCAGTTTTCAACCAATCGGCCGTCAGTTTGTCTTCTTTTCGACCAATCAGCGTTGACTCCGCCTACTTCGCCTCACAGACGTACTGTCTGACGATGAACCTCAATTCAAAGGTTTCCCATAAGAGGCTAAGCGCCCAAGTGTCTCTAAGTGTCTCCCCTTTAGTTTGAGACCACCTCTCTGTCTCTGTTTAGTTTGGGGACTTCTTAGCGTCAAGAGTTGTTATTGTGTGGTAGTTTGAATTGAAAGAAAAGGATCACTTTACGGTCAATGTTTAGCTTAATTTAGCTTTGAGAATAGTTGGGCACTAGCAGCCGTCGTCCTTAAAACTTACAGGCTACACCCGCTTTCTGAGATTTTTCAATGGTATTTTTGTGTATTTCGATTTTATGTATCTTGCTACATAATACACGTCTATAATCATTTTTCAAAGCATAGCGTATAGCGTGTAAATATTGTTAATAGCATTTCGTTTACCAGATTTTTCAGATCTTTGCTAATGTGCAAAACTTTGAATTCATTCTATTTTTAAAGTACTAAAGCAGTTTTACAAAACTTGAGAACTTCAACAAAATCATAAAAAGAGCAAAAACTCAGAAAAACAACAATTAACTTAAACTGAAAGTTGAACTCAAAAGCGGCTCTCCTTCAAATGGTTTATTAATTACTCAAGTTTTCAATGGATGAGTGTGTGTTGTTTTTTGATTGTTTTTAAAGTAGCATGTTTTAACTGTGATTATACTGTAGTTTAGAAAAGCACAGTGTCTGTCTTGAGGACCTGAGTTGAATCGAAAAGAAAGAAGTTGCAGCCTCACCCTGAAGACGCGTTCTAGCTGCGATCTCAAGGGCTTAAAGTGGCCAAGTGCTTGACTTGCCTCCTTGAAGCCGTTTCTAAAGAAGATTGCTTGCAAATTTTTGCAGTCAAGCGATTGCAAAATTTGCAGCTCTCAACAAGTCAAAGAAAAGAAAAGCCTCCCGTCTATAATATCAACCACAAAGGTGCATAAAAATAATGCTGCGAGAAAGTACAACAACGATACTTGACTTTCAATCGAACCCCTCCAGTAGTGACTCAAACTCGACCACCAACAACACGCACTCTTCTAAACCCCCTTCGCCCGTCCAATCTGCCAAGTCGCCCGCCCCTGCCAAACCCGTCCACAAGTCTTTTTCAGTGGAACATATTTTGGACTTATCTGCCAATAGCTGCCAAAAGTCGTCCATGGCGCAAATTTCCCAAATTCTGTCCAATACCCGGCCTTCAGCGGATAATCCTCGTCCGGTTAATCCCTCTAATCCTGCTAACCACCCCAATCCAATGCCTTCGCATTACGGTTATCCATTTTTGTACTGGTGGCAACAAGGTAGCGCTGCTTCTGCCATGGCACCTCATTCCACCACTGGTAAGACTTGTTGAGCTGTGACAGTCTGTGAGTAAACTACTGGTGACTAAGAAATTTTGTGAAGCACTAAATTTTTTATAGCAATGGTATGTACAATACTTTGTTAAAAACTTATTAGGTCATCTTTTAATGATTTTTATTTGATTCAGAGTAAAACAGATAGTCATTACTAAAAACGGTTATACCTCCCTAGCAAGTGTAGATTTACATGAATTTATTGCAGTTTCCAAACTTAATTCGTGTATTAAATGTGACAATGTCGAGATTAATTCTTTCCATCAAAACTTCAGCTTTTTCAGACTAACCAACTAACTTAAGTATGTTATCCTCACTCGATCTAACCTTATTTTAGCTGGCCCCTCCACACCGTACCCTGGATCTCTGGCTTACGGTAGCATCGATCAGACATCATTCCGTGCTCCGGATCAAGATAATCTGCCAACCTCGGAATCAGGACCTCTGAATCTTAGTAGTCCCAGCCAAGCACCCCAAACGGAAGCCGATAATCGACCCACTCCATCGCTGACTGACAAATCCCTAGAAGAAATGGCAGACGATGATCAGAGTTTGGATTTAGACGATTCATCGGAACAAGGAGAAACGTCGGGCGAATGCGGGTTCGGAAAGAAACGCAAAAGACGAGTTTTGTTCACCAAAGCTCAGACTTATGAACTGGAAAGACGGTTCAGACAACAAAGATATCTGTCCGCGCCAGAGAGAGAACACTTGGCCAGTTTGATTCGACTGACACCAACCCAGGTCAAGATATGGTTCCAAAATCACAGGTTTGTATTTTACTGTTTTATGAACGCATGGACCTTCTCTAGGTATAGGCTATTAAAACAAAAGTACTAAGTAGTAAGAAGGTACGTACAAATCGAAATTCAAAAAACGATACACAGATTTGGACAAAGTAATGTGTCTGCATGTAACATATGTACCTATAGCTATAGGTATCATAATAAAACTTGTAACTCGATTCAGTGTTACAGTAAAGTGCAATAACCAGACTTATACTGCACTCAGCAGCGTGCAGTCTACTTATACTGCACGCTGTACTCGAATCGATTTACAAGTCACTTAACGCACTGGTGGTTGTGCTAAAAGTAATTGACACGCATGTGTAAAACCCTCGTGCAGGTGCATTTGTGCGCTTCGCGCACTCGTGCTCCTGCACTCGGAGTTTCACAGAAACATGCGTATCACTTATAGCACGCGCACGCCAACCAGTGCCATAACCCATACATAACATGATACAATAAACATGCAAGATTTCGTAAACTTACGTCAGAAGGTAAAAATTTTTCACGAATCATGAACATTGAAATTGCGTTTTTATTATTTTTGACTTCTGCAAGATTTCTATGTATTTGGAATACATTCTCTATACACGAATCACTCCTCAGTTGTTTCTGTGCTACATGGCAACTCGTTTACAGTAACTTATTGTTTTGTACTCGTGGTGATTTTAAAACGTTTTTTCTTCACCTACATATGTATGTTAGGTACTGTTTCCAATTTTAAAAAATAAATTTGTTATTAAATAAATACGCAAAAAACAAAGTGTTATGGGTAGGACCACTTCAAAACTATCCCTAAAAATTAAAACCATAGCTACACGAAAATCAAGTGAGTGAAAATCTAATTTTCAAGATCTCCCTTTAATTTTTGAGAAAGAGTCACACTTTCACGCACGAAAGCTTTTTAAATGGTTTTGTCACTTACAAACTACAAGTATGCTAGTTTGAGAAAAGCACTTATAAATGTTAGGCTCAGTACTCACCGCCTGTACCTCTCTGTATAAAAACTGTAAAAATATCGGAAATTTTACACAGAAGCTTGAAATACAGTAGTTTGATAATTGAAATTAAACTTTTAAATGAGAACAAACGCTGCCATACAAGTACTTGGCTCCAACTTTTTGATAGAAATTAATCTACCCAAATCACGACACCGTATCTCTGCTTGCCTAATCTAAAACCTATCAACTGCATTTTGTTTTTAAGAAGAACATACCTACACTTACACAATCAACGAGAAATCTTCGTGAAAAATGAAGAGAAATCCACAGTCGTTCGTTTGTGAGATACTGAACATCTAAACTGAGTCAGAAAATTCACTTTAACGTGATATATTTTCAACACCACGCTACTTTCTACATATATTGCGCTATCAGCGATATTTTTATCTTAGCTTGCTAAATCACTTTTCATGTAAGTCTATAATATCGGACATTAAAATACGTTTTTGAGCGATACGTATGTACAGTGTGTAGGATCCATATCCAACGCTGTACCGTAATCTCAAGGATCTACAAAACAGTAGTCTGTAGTGCCAGCGCGTGAGAGTTAGCCACTGTGAAAAGGTGTGGTCATGAAGTTTTTCATAAAAGCACACTTGAACTTTTAAGCTTTCACAAGATTTCAAAAGTTTCAACAACTTTGACACATAAACTTGTGCGTCTGAGGGAAATTCATTTTACTACGCCCACTTGAAACCTACTACGATGAGTGTAAAGCAGTTCAGGCCCTATCGAAATCTAGGATGGGCTGTTTGTAATGTAACTTGACTGTAACATCTTCGTTTACTGTAAACAAGTACAACAAGAAAATAGAAAGCTTAGGAGGTTATGTGGCTAACAACAGTTTAATAGAAACAACGTGCAGTTTAGCGCACAATAGACTAAGAATAAAATCATCTACCTACAGTATTCCAAGACTGAGTCCCAATAGTCTACGTTAACGCCTGTTACTGTAATAATAGATACCTACATAAATATACAAGCATGCATGTTTGAGTGGTAATGATTAATAACACATACATACTTGTGAAACATGTTACAGAGTCAACTTTTGTACACTTGTACACTATCGGTCTAGAAAACGAAAAATTCTCCACAAAAAGCTAAATTTTTTGCACCAGCTGTTAAAATAATACACACAGACGACAGCAGATCGACATCTTAATTAACAAGAATTTAGAAACGAAAATAAATTTATACTCGACCCGAAAATACATAATTTTTCTCAATATTTTTTGTTTTAGGTACAAGACGAAGAAGTCTCTCCAGGAGAAGGGGTACAGCTCCTCCCTGAGCAGTCACCCCCTGGCGGCTCGACGTCTGTCCATGCCCCCCTTTTTCCTGCCAGACGGGAAACCCTATTTCGCGAATGTGCCAAAATCTCTGGAATCAGACACCCCTACTTTTCCGGGGGTCTCGGGATACGCCTCAGGACTTCTGCACGCGGGTGCTTTGTCGGGTCAACCCGTGCTCCCCCCCAACATGCTCTCGTCTGCTGCTGCGTCCATGTATTACCCCATGCCCCCCACCACTTGGTGGTAAATAGTGGCTGACACTCATTTTGCCAGACCTGTTTAACAGATCAACGCATTCCACGTCGACTAATATTTTTGCAGCGCAAATTTTTTATTACATCGTTTTACATTTATCGAGTAACTCTAAAGATAAGCAGGTCTGGTAAATCGCAGTATATATGTCTGATTCTGTGATATGTTATATAAATGAGACTACAAGCGTAAAATTGCCTGTTTCAATGTTGAGTATCCACAGAAATATTTTGACAAATTTTTAAAAATTTAAATTTAATTTTTTAAAACTAAAAATTGTACGTTAACTTTCAATCTACATAAGTGCATGCGCCTCAGGATGTAGCTACATATATACTACAGTTTAAGGACATGAGACACTGATAGTTGGGATATATGTGTATATTTTAATGTACCTCTATCACATAACATATCTGTGCTTTGTTAATGTGAAGACTGAAAATTTGAGCACATAAAGAATTTGTTATTTATCTGTTCTTGATTGCATTGCACGTTCAAGAGGAAACTCCTACAATATACTGGCTTTTG
>JASANF010020611.1:0-29334 GCA_030248245.1 Trissonchulus sp. WLG1_4 | reverse complement strand
TTGGTTACAAATACAATTTGATTTTTTTTCAAAGTTAGGTTTTACTACAGTTCACAAAATTTTATATATATACTGGCGCACAATAGAACCGTGTTCTGCATTATTGAGAGACAAGTCTGCTAAGAAGCCAATCAATTGTTATCAGTTTTTAACCTCAGGATTTACGGATTTACATAGAAGGTAGCATTTTGAAACTTTGAAATTTGATGTATATATGCACCAAGTAAAACAATCATTACACAGCATCAAGTAGCTGGATGGTCAAGCCAATAACCCTTGAGATGGCACATGGTTAGCCAATAGCGTTTAAAACGAACCGTGACTGGCGGTGCAAGTAGTAGAAGATACAAAATAGGAATACACAACGTTTCGATAGTTAGGTTTATCTCGTTCAGTCTCATTCTTGCTGATACATGTATTTTTAGTAATTTTTGGTGAAAAAATCTCAACATGTATTTATTAAGCAGAAAGATTATATGTATATAATACTGATTAACAAGAAAAAGTATATACGCAATATATAAGTAAATATAAATAACAAGACAAAAGAACAAGAAGTGTTCAGATAAGCACACATCAAAATACATTGTTACAGTATATATTATATATATAAAACGTTAAAAATATATATATATATACGTATTAGAAAAAGAAAATAATGATAAACATCTGCTCGGTTTACCCACGGGCTTAAATCCTAAGGATTTCTAAATGCCCGCCCTTTCATAAAGCTATAGAGGAGGGCGTTTTGGGAGTCTAAGGTTTTCTTGAAGATAGGAAGGGAAGTGGACAAGACAACATAATCTGGAAGACTATTCCACATGTTGACTACACGAAACGAAAAACTGTTCAAAATAAAATCGGTTCTGGCTCGCTTAGGATACAATTTTAAAGTGTTGCCTCGCGTTGATACACTTGGTGCATACTCAAATATATCAGAAAATTGTATATTGATCAATTTATTTATTATTTTAAAAACTAGAACCAGATCACGTTTTATACGGCGTAATTCTAAAGGTTCAATGTTACAAATAATTAGTCGTTGACGGTATGATACGTTCCAAAGACCAATAATACGTTTGGTGAAAGCTCGCTGTATATTTTCAACACAATCAATAGCTTGTAAGTGAAAAGGAGACCAGATTTCTGAATTGTATTCTAACATGGGTCGAATATGAGTAGTGAAAATCGTTATCATAAACTTAGGATCCCGCGATCTAAAAGTACGATATATTAACCCTACCTTGCGTGAAGCTCGCGCACATGTGTTAAGGCAATATTCATCATATGAAAACTTTGGAGATACGCCGACTCCCAAGTCTTTGACATATGATTCCACTCGCAGAAGTTGGTTGCTAAGCATGTAAGAGATTGTCGGGTCGCGATTTGGTCCTAACTGTAAAACACAACACTTGTCAGCGTTAAGAGACAGTTGCCACAACTTACACCATGATTCCAATGATAGCAAGCTGTTTTGAAGGCGATTACATACCTGTTCTGTCCGGTTGAAAGAGCTGTATATTTTCGAATCGTCTGCATAAAGTTTGCAACTTACGGATCCTAATGAATCTGGCAGATCATTAATATAAATCAGAAAAAGAATTGGGCCCAGCACTGAGCCTTGCGGAACTCCACTTGATACCTTTTTCCAATCAGAGAAAGAATCATCAATTTTCACTCTTTGCCAACGGTCTAGTAAGAAAGCTCGCAGAAAATCTAAAACTTTACCTCGGATTCCATAAGCGGCACATTTTTGTAGTAGTTTAGTGTGGACTACAGAATCAAAAGCCTTGCAGAAATCGAGGTAAACAACATCAACATATTTACCTTCTTGAAGGGCATTAATCCATTCATTTATAGAGAGCATAAGTTCTGACAAAGTTGATCTTCCAGGCAGGAAACCGTGTTGGTGGATGCTAATTAGATTGTTACTTAGCAGAAAATTTAGTAGTTCATTTTTAATAACATGTTCCATAACTTTACAAAAAGTGCACGTCAAAGATATTGGGCGATAACTTGATGGGGAGTTAGCGGACCCATTACCTTTGAATATGGGGACGATGTTTGCTCTACTCCACATTTTAGGAAGAGTGGAACTCTGAAAACAAATTGTGAACAATTTACACAAAGGGGTAAGGATTGTGTCGGAAATACCTTTTATAAGTCTAGGTGGTAGACCGTCAGGCCCACTTGCCAAACTAGAAGAGACTGACTTAAGAGCTTTTATAACTTTTTCCTGCGTGAAAATAATTTCGGATAAGCATGCATCAGTTTTGTTATCAATAGAAGGGCCCATACCGTCGTCATTTACAAATACACTCGAAAAGTAATTATTTAAACAATTAGCCTTGGCAACAGATTCTTGATATTCAATGCCATTTAAAGTTAGCATAGGGATAGAATTGCCTTTACCTAATGTGCGGCTAAAATAGGCATGTAAACAAGACACATTCAAATTATTGGCAATATTATACTCATATTTAGCACGATCACAAGAAACTAGTCTAATACACCTTTTTGTCCAAAACTTCAAAGCTGATTTCCAGAACTCAGTTTTAAACCGTTTATAATTTGTCCAACAAATGAACTTTTGTTTCATAGCCGATATAGTATTATTAGACAGAGGAAAAGACTTATCAGGTTTAGTGGCAATTTTAGGTATGAATTTTTGAATGCCAAAATTCAGTACTTTATAAAATTCGTGACAAAAGTTTTCAGACACAGAACAAGTTGCAAATATAAATTCCCAATTAATATGAGACAAAAAGACATTCAAATCATAACAGCGGCTATAATCGAGAGTTGTTTTAGTTTTAGGCGTAAAATCTATGTTAATCAAAAAATCAATGCAAAAATGGTCAGACAACAACGGTTGAGTAATTTTGACATTTTTAGTTAAATATTCATCAGATACTATCACTAGGTCTAAAATATTACCGGCAATATGTGTTGGTTCATGAATTAATTGAACTAAACCTGCAGCAAAAAAGAACTGCATAAATTCAAACGAGGTTATATCAGAAGATGTAAATTTCGACCAGTTACAACCGGGTAAATTAAAATCCCCACAGATTACAAAACGCTTTTGATTTTCAATTAAAAAGCTCAAAGCTTGTATCAAAAATTTTGTTTGTGTTAGAGAGTCATCAGGGGGTCTGTACACACATATAAGCCTAATGTGTGATCCCGGTGAGGTGATTAAATCGACAGCACAAACTTCAGTTGTATTAAAACAACTAGGCAAGGTAACCGCAACACAAGTAAAAACTGTCTGAATCAAAATAGCCACGCCACCACCCTTTTGTTTTACTGAATTGTCAGTTACATATCTATCTTGGCGAAAAACGTGGTATGAATTTCTCGATACATGAAAAATGTCGGACTTGGTGAACCATGTTTCAGTTAAAAAATATATAGAAAAAGTAGATTTAGACACAAAAAAGTAAAAAATATCTTTTTTGAAACCAGATATACTTCTACTATTAGTATAAAATATACTGAGAAAATTAGGTTTGCTGGGCGGGCTTTTGTTTCAGAAATTATGCTCAGGAGCACCAAAAACACGCAAAGAGTCACGGTATACAATTCTGCCCTGATGTATACAAAATTTATACAGAATAAGTACAAATTTTGTACAAAAAATGTACAAATTTCATACATAATTCAGAAATTTTTTGTGGTTTTAGTTGCCATTTTAGAGACATTCAGGCAGCCTGATGCTTGTAGTATCAGTAAAAGACGTCCCAAATTTTTTTTAGAAAGTACAAAATTTGTACAAAAAATGTACAAAAATCATACAAAAATGTTTGAACAGGAAGTACAAAATTTGCACAAAATTTATACAAACTTGCACTCTGAGTACAAAATTGGGTTAAGGGGGTAGTGTCGCGAAAGCAGTTTTGCTCATAGGTTGCAAAAAGAGATCTTTTTGCTTGAACTTGTACGTTCACTGAGAAACTAGTCCAATGCTATACTGTGTTAAATAAGTACTACCAGACAGTAGACTACCAATACATATCTACCAACATCTTGAACCAATCACCGATTGTAAGCCAGACATCACACAATAAGGACATTAAAATTCAAAAAATTCAGCCAGATATCAGATTGCCCAGCTTGTGAAGCACACATAACGTGTCGACGCAGTTTTTTGCCACAAATAAGAAAAAAGAAAAATAAAGGTTCGTTTTTCTTTTGATTTTAAAATAAGCGTCTAGATTTTTCACAATTTATCATTATTGCTGTGAATACTTCACTGTTTACGCACAGTTTCACAGTTCAAACAGGTATTACTCCGCAACCACTCAAGCAATTTGCACTAAATTTTGTGTGCATAAACTACAGCATATGTCCTTTTAGTCTATGTAAACAAACTAAACAAATAAGTTGATAATTGTGACGAAAAAATCGAATGTGAATAGGTTTTCAAAACGTCATTTTTCCGACTTTGCGACCTCACTGCTAACAGTATGCTGCATCAATTTTGATGAAACTTGGCGAAAATACTGGCCTTAACATATATTTTCAAAATATATAAAGAACAATGTCTTATCTTTTTCTAAAAATGTTTTACAGTTACGCAAAATCGACTGCTTTTGCGACACTACCCCCAAATGCAGTTGGGGGGAAATAGTGGACCTATTTTTTGAGTAAAGCCCGGTTCATACTTCGTGTTTTGTGTTTTGTGTTTTAGTGTTTTCGTGTTTTTGTGCTTTTTATTGGCCCGTATTCACATACTAAGAGTTATTCACATACTAACGCTAAGCGTTTGCTAAGTGTTAGCGCTTAATTTGTACTAAACTGTTATTCACAAAATAAACGCTTAAAAATTAGTGTTATACTAAACTTAGCGTTTAGCAACTTTTGTGCTTAGTTTTGGCTTTGGCTTGAAGTGCGCTCCCTGCTTGATGTGGATACGTAGCTTTAGTTACAGCAAGGCTCATCACATAAACATATAAATTTCAAAATTACAAAACTAAAGGCCGATTCACACGGTGCGTTTTTGCCGCTGCGATTTTGACGCAAAACGCAAGCCGCAGGGTGTCGCACACAAAACGCAGCGTCTGAACAAACGTTGCGTCTCGCAAACTATTTTGCTGCGTCTTCACTGTTTTAAAAATATGACAAACAGTTTAGCGAATATTGTTGAAACCAACACGTCCGCAGCATCAAAACGCACTGAAATCGCAAGCCGAATCGCAGACTGGCGTTTAAAACGCTGCGGAAATATCAAGACGCATGCATTCCGCACTGAAAATGCTGCGTCTGTTCAGACAGTGCGTTTTGCCGCAGCGGCGAAAACGCTGCGGCAAAATCGCAGTAAAATCGCAGCGTGTGAATCGGCCTTAAGCCTAAGCCTCAGCCTAAGCCCAAACTAAGCTTGTTATTAACTCTGGGACCAAACCTAAGCCTAAGCCTAAGCCTAAATCCAAACTTGAGCCGATATTTGAGTGATTTTGAAAACACACACGCACACTCACACGCGTGGAGCCTTGCTGTAAGGAGAGTAAAATGATGTGGATCCGGAATTCGTTATTTATCTGCATTTCCATTTGGTATTTATAAATCCAATTATAGATTTATTTAAATTACTATTTCTTATTAATAATATATATTTTTCTCGAACTATACATTTGTAAAAAATGTTTTCAGCAGGTGGATTCCTGAAAAATGCAAAATCAGCTCTGCATGTTTCAGGGGGCATATCATGAAAAATATAAATTTTCAAATAGAAGTTCTTGAAGAAAAATTACTTCGATTAAGATGCTCTACTCAAAAATGTAAAAAAACGAATTTGGACAACAAAGTGCATTTTTTATTTTTGGTGATTAAACGAGCAAAATGGATCGAATTGGTCGGAAAATGTTACTAATATATCCTAAATTGCATGCCCTTCCTTCCCATGGCGGCCAAAAACCTCCCCCACTCTCCCCACCCCTACCCCACACCATCCACTAACTAAGCGCTTAGCGCTTAGGGAGCTCCCGAGGTCCCTAAACTTAAGCGCTTAATTCTAAGCCAAACACTAAATTTTAAGTATGTGAATACAAAATTGAAACGCTAAGTCAAGCGTTAGTGTTTGCTAAGCGCTTAAATAAACACTAAGTATGTGAATAACACTTTGCGCTTATAAGCGCTAACACTTAGTGTAAACACTAACTTTAAGCGTTAGTGTTAGTATGTGAATACGGGCCATTTTGTGCTTTCTCGGTTCATACTTCGTGTTTTGTGTTTTGTGTTTTCGTGCTTTGTGTTCTCCGGTTCATACTTTGTGCTTTTGTGTTTTGTGTTTTTGACTTGTGCTTTTGTGTTTTTGCAGTTTATACTTCGTGTTTTTGTGTTTTCGTGTTTTCTGCTTTTGTCTTTTGTGTTTTCCGGTTCATACTTTGTCTTTTGTGTTTTGTGTTTTTGATTTGTGCTTTTGTGTTTTCGGTGTGCTTTGGATGTGTTTTCGAAACATGGGCAATGTTCATCTTTTCAAAATGTGTTTTTGTGTTTAGCCAATCAAAGTTGGCTCTTGTTCTTATCAAAGTCTTCATTAATACTATGTAATGTAAATTCACGAAAACTTTTATCTTTTTTTGGGTTTTAACTATAAAGTTTTTTTGAATTTTTATAGTGCAATATTTTTGAATTAAATAATTAATAAACAAACTTTTTAATAAAAATTAAAAAATGTGACGTCAGACTAATTAATCAATAAAATAAAATAAAACAATGTACAAACAAAGGTTTTTGAAATAAAGGGCTCAATGGATTATACCTACTTGACAGCTTAATCTGATTACAGGATAAGAACATGTGGCGTGTGCTTTGTGTTCATGTGCTTTTGAGTATAAACTGGATAGTGCCGAGCACAAAAGCACAAAAAACACAAAAGCACCCTGAAAAGCACAAAACACAAATGTTCAACATGATTCCAAAAACACAAAATTTTTATGTCTGAAAACACAAAATCAAAAGCACAAAACACAAAACACAAAAGCACACGCAAAAACACAACTTTCGGACATGAATAGAAAAGCACAAAACACTGGGTGAAAACACAAAGCACAAAACACTAAAAACACAAAACACAAAACACGAAGTATAAACCGGGCTTAAGGTGGTAGTTGCGTTTTCGAGGATTTTGTGATTTCTACGTAAATTTTGCGCCACCAGTACTCAAGTTATAATTGACGCCTGAGCATAAATTTTTGGGACAATACTGTAAAGGTCAAAATCCCCAGGCATGTCTCTCACTTTTTCGAAATTTCACCTGTGGACATTTTTAGAGGCTTTTAATTACAAGAAAATATCTTAAATTTTCGCTGCGTTTGCTTATCAGCTATTTTCTCAGTAAATTGACTAGTTATTAAAAAAGTGGGGGACATGCCTGGGGATTTTAAACGTGTCAAAAACCTTACCAACTTTCAGCCCCAACAAGTAATCGTATGATTCAAAGCTGTGGCGCAAACTTTTTGTAAAAAATTGTAATATTTTGGAAAGGACCTTTTTTTAGTCGCTTATACTGAAAACAAAATCACAGGTTAAATTTTAATGCATGGCATACATTTAGAAAAGATATTGTTCTACCTCATGCAAAAGACCGCTTGCGATTTGAATTTGTAAACGCTGAGCTATAGCTTTTCAAAAAAACACCTAAAAACGCAATTACCCCCTTAAAGCACCTTGGGGGAAGCATTTTTGCTTCAAGAACCCCTATTTCATTTTTTGGATTTTCTGAGATACGACCCCCCGAAATTTGAACCCTCAGTGAGGGACGTTTTTGCAATTTTTTTCCGAAGCTCTTATTTTTTCCGTTCTAATCGTGTCTAAATGGTGTCAGATTATTGTTTACAATTTTTTAGAATCAAAACAAAGGCTTTTTGACCGGGTTCCTACCGAAAAATTGGCCAAATTCGCCAAAAACGTCCAATTTTTGACCAAATTCAAACTTGGCCTTAATTTAGGCTTGGGCTTAGGCTTAGGCTTAGGGCTTAGGCTTAGTATGGGGCTTAGGCTAAGGCTTAGTATGGGGCTTAGGCTTAGGCTTAGGTTCAGACTTAGGCTTAGGCTCAGGCTTAGGCAATAAAAAATCGAAATTTTCAGAAAAAAACCTGCCAGCTTAGCCTAGAGAATCCTGCCAACTAAGCCTAGACGATGCCTTAAAACATCATAACGCACTCAAAACTATCCAAAAACAAAGATGATAGCCATTTTTGGCTTCGAACTTTGGCCTACGTTCACTTCCAAAAACACTGAAAATGCAATTTTCAAGGGGTCATAGCTCAGAAAATCCAAATTTGTGGATAGGGGTTCTATTACAAAAAATGCTTCCCTCAACGTGCTCTACTCAAAAACATAGGTCCACTATTTTTCCCCCCCCAACCCAACTGCACTTGATCCACAAAATTTATATATACAACATTTATACAAAATTTGTACAAAATTTATACCAAAAAGTACAAAATTTATACAAACTTGTCAAGGTAGATATCAAAAATTTTATACAAAAATTATGCAAAGTTTATACAAAATTTTTTGTGTATACATTTTTTGTGTAATTTTTTTACTTTTTTTGTATAAATTCTGTACTCATTTTTTTTCCTGTGGAGCTATTGGTTGTGCGGGTTAAATGCAGTGGGGGCATACATGTAACGGTGTCAAAATTTTGGGGGGCCTCTCCGCCTCCGGCCAAATTTTGGGGACCCTCCTCCCCAGATCGACCAAAAATACCCTAAATTTTGCAAAATTTTCTAAAAATTTCGCCAAAAAGTGCCATTTTTTCAAAATTTTGCCCAAATATTGGGGACCCTCCCCACGGGTCCTCGTTTTTTTTTTGGGGGGGGGGGGGCGGTCCCCCCCATCCCCCCATCATACATGTATGAGTGGGGGGGCATTCTATTTGTTCAGTAGAGCACCCTGGGGGAAGCATTTTTGCTTCAAGAACCCCTATTTCATTTCTTGGATTTTTTGAGATGTGACCCCCCGACATCTGAACCCTCACTCAGTGAGGGATGTTTTCTCAATTTTTTTGGGAAATCCGGAGTCGGAATGATGATTTCAATTTTTTATGATCAAAACAAACGCACGTTGACCCCGTTCCTTCCGAAAAATTAGCCAAGTTCACCAGAATCGTCCAATTTTTTGACCAAATTCAAACTGGGCCTCACTTTAGGCTTGGGCTTAGGGCTTAGGCTTAGGTTCAGGCTTAGGCATAGGCTCAGGGTTAGGTACTAAAAAATCTAAATTTTCAGCATAAACCCTTCCAGCTTAGCCTTTTAATGAATTTAGAACTTTCGGGAATTAGGGCTTTTTCAAATCCGAAACTGCCCAGTCCGGGAGTTTGGGCTATAGAATATATATACCTCACATTACATTAAGTATATACATGTAGTTTTAGTTGGTGTTGGCCAGTGAAGCCATGTCCTCCTTTCCCTGTCTGCCGAGCCGTGGGAGTGTGCGATTGGTGTTGCTTCTGCCCGACAACGTGCTGCGCATTCGGGGACTGGCCAAACTCCGCACTCTTCACGGTCGTCTGTCCGTCAATGGCTGTCCTGTCTCGCCGCAATTTGTTGCCCAAGGTTATATACTTAGTTTTTATAATAGTTTTTTCGGTTTGTTTAGCAACCCTGCGGTGTTTTCACGGTTAATATTAGCATGCATTGGATGAGTCAGTTTAGTCTGACTTGAACACAGCCGGTAAAAGCTTTTTAATGTAGTACATTCATTGCTGTGACAGAGATTATGGGTTAAATGTAGTTTGGGGGGGAAGTAGTGGACCTATTTTTTTGAGTAGAGCACCTTGGGGGATGCATTTTTGCTTCAAGAACCCCTATTTCATTTTTTGGATTTTCTGAGATATATACGACCCCCCGAAATATGAGAGAGAGAGAAGAGTAAACTAAATAACTGCGGTTTCTTCTAGCGTAAAAAGGCAAATTTACTGGGGGGGGGGGGCTTGTTGGTTGGTTGTTGGGGGGGTCTCGGTGGGGGGGGGGGGCTTGTCCCGAAATTTTCGACATTTTAGGGGGGGCTTGTCCCTATATTTTGCCCCAAAAACGCGAAAATTTCCAATTTTTGCCTAAAAATGGGAAATTTTTGCGAAATTCCTATATTTTTATCGATTTTTTCGATTTTTTGTCATTTTTTGAAGCATTTTACGGCGATCTCCGGCGATTTTGGGGTTTCAGAGAGGGGGGCTAGTCCCGACTGGTCAAATCTGAGGGGGGGCTTGTCCCGGAGTTTCAAATCTGGGGGGGGGCGTTGGCCCCCCCCCACCCCCCCCCCCCATGTACATCTGTGGTTGTAATATAGACTACATTCTCCCAATTACTCCCAGGAAAAACCAAAACAAGATAGTTTGAAAAAAGGGCGCTAGTTTGAAAAAACAGACAAATACGTTGAACAAACAAAAACATTATAACTTATAGGAAACGACTTAAACCTAATTTTCAAAACCTTCAACTGAGGGACGTTTTCGTAATTTTTTTCAGAAACCCGTGTTTTTTTCCGTCCTAAACGTGTTTAAATAGAGTCGGAATAATGTTTATAATTTTTTAGAATAAAAACAAAGGCACAATGACCCCGTTCCTTCCGAAAAATTGGCCAAATTCACCAGAATCGTCCAATTTTTAACCTAATTCAAACGTGCCCTCAATTTTGGCTTGGGCTTAGGCTTAGGGCTTAGGCTTAGTATGGGGCTTAGGCGTAGGCTTAGTATCAGGCTTAGGCTCAGGCTTAGGCTTAGGTTCAGGCTTAGGAACCAAAAAATCGAAATTTTTATGAAAAATCCTGCCAGCTTAGCCTAGAGAATCCTGCCAGATGAGCCTAGACGATGCCTTAAAACATCATAACGCACTCAAAACTATCCAAAAACAAAGATTACAGCCGTTTTTGGCTTCGAATTTTGGCCTACGGTTAATTTCAAAAACACTGAAAATCCTATTTTCAAGGGGTCATATCTCAGAAAATCCAAATTTGTGGATAGGGGTTCTATTACAAAAAATGCTTCCCTTAGGGTGCTCTACTCCAAAAAATAGGTCCACTATCCCCCCCCCCAACTGCACTTGATCCGAGATTATAATGGAATAGAATTTATAGACATATCCTTTAAACCATTTTGTCGGACTAAAACCAACTCATTTAGTGCTGCTCCTATAAAGGAATTGGCCATGGCTCTACTGCGCGTTTGTGGTGTTGCAATGTTTGCGTGAGTTTTGTTTTTTTCAGGCAACAAATGGCTTGATGTGAGCAGCGTGGCCTCTGAGCCGCCCCTGCGCCTGTCGCCCGCACTTGACGCTGACGTGCCGCCGCTGGTGCTGTCGCGACTCAAGTGGCGTCTTCGCAGCTGGTGTACGCGACAGGTCTGTTTTATTTGTGACTGGACGGTCCCAGGCCAGGCTTAACGTTAGGAGCTGGTAATTGTGTGTTGCAGGCATACTATCTGTCATTTTGGTTGTAATTAGAGGGTTAGCAGGGTAGACCTGCACTCAAACGTGGCCCCCGGAGGATGGAGTGGCGGTCCCGTCGAAGGCAAGAAAAAGGAGAGTCTTGGTCTTCTATGCTAATGTTGAAAATTGGGTATTTCTAAAAAAACGATTCTAATTAATACGATTTTTACCTAAATTTTGGTAAAGCATTTAAGGTTACGTTTTCGCAGCTTTTTTCATTGTTATATTTTGTAACAATTGCTGAATCAATTTACAAACGGTCTTTTCCTTTTGCATATTATCAACCAAGTTAATTTTTACAAAATTGCATTTTTTCAAGTGTCGATAACACTCATAGTGTTCCCACAAACTATTTTGGTGAAGCTTATCAGCTAAATTTTAGGCATTTTTCATATATTTCATTATTTCTTCACTCTGGTAAATAACGTCCGCATACTGTCAAGTAATTTATACAGATGTCACATTTATGTATTGTGCAAGTTGTATGCCAAACTAAGCGTACTGATCCACCATAATTTTATTGTGACCAAAAGTTTGCCTCAAATTTTACTAAAAATTCAACAAAAGGCAGTTTTCATGACTTTGGTGGGCTCTAACTAAAAAAATATTCAACCTTTTCACTCAATTCGAAAAAGGTATCGGGAAATTTATTTGGCTACTGTCAAGTTTGCTTTCTTGAACCCGTCAGGCTAGTCGTTACTTCAACTAAAATCACTCATTGTGCTCAGAAATGACGGATTTTTTAAAAATTTTAAACTTAATTAACTAGGACCTCATTGGGGTCATTTGATATTACACTAAGCTCAGTTTGTTTTTAACCGCTGAAAAAATGGCGGACAAAAGTGTAAAAACGCCATTTCATGAGACTGAAGAAAATGCAATTTTGAAGGGGTTTATTAAAACTGCCAAGGATTTTGGCTACTATAACATATACTTACCAAATTTTCTAGATATAATAGATATATAAGGGAATTCAGGTAAATTATGGTGTCAAAAGGTTTTTTGTATTTTGTGATATTGGCATGAGAATTCAGAATTGGTGTTAAAAAACTTCAAAGTTACCGATCGCCTAGTACGACTAACAAAAATATGTCATATTTTAGCTGAAAATATTCTTAAAATAAAACGGGTTAGACCGCTTTTGAATGGCTTTTCTGAGTAGTGTAGGAGTTACAAAAATTTACATACAATTTTCCAAGTTCTCAAAAAATACACAAAAAATTCTGTTTTTTAGCCATAAAATGACCGTAAAAGTTGGAATCCACTTTAAATTAAGCTCAAATGTTGATGTCTACATTTGCAATTTGTGCTAAATTTGATTTTGTTCGATCAAGTATTTTTTGAAGTATTGCAAAAACTTCGAAAACGTAACTACCACCTTAAATCGCTATTGTGGTTTGGTGAACGAGGTCAATATTTCACAGGCTCAGTAGATACAGTCTCATCCAGGACCGTAGGGCGACCCAAAATTGTTGCAGGTGGTGGACTCTTTGCTGCTGCTGAGTCGCCCAGGCTGCGCTGTGCTGTTGGTCGACGGCTGTGCGGACATGACTGGCCATCTGGGCTCGCTGGAAGACTCCTTCCCGGGCATCCTGGCTGACTCCTCTGGGGCGGGGCGCACAGAGCGGCTCGCCTCGGCCCAGATAACGACGCATTTGGCCACCGCCGAACCCCAGGCTACTGACTTTCAGGAAATACGCTCCTGGCGACGCGCTGTTGTGACTGTTCGCAAAGCCGTAGCTAATGGTACATTGCTTTTCTTAATAATATGATACTGGATTTTCCTGTACAATATGACTTTTAACTTTGGGCCTTATTCCAAATTAGACTTCTTTAGTAGATTTAAGATATATATACATTAGGATATTAATATGAATTTGCACAATAATTTGTCTGAGAAAATAGTGTGAGCGCACTCTGTACATGCCATAGACAGTTGAACGCCAAGCAATTGCTAGTTTTAGATTGTAAGGTCGTCGATAACATACAAAAACGAGTTTGTATGTAAGTTGTAGTTATCATAAAAGGGTGGTACATTGAAAAACTGCGAACACGTTATTATATACCACCCTAAATCATATATACTAAATTTTGAGTATATAGTGCGTGGTAGTTTCTGTCCTCTCAGATTTCAGTGCATTGCCTTTACTTGCTGATCAGCAGGAAGAGAAGAGGAAGAGAGAGCAAATTGGAAGGGGGGGGGGTTAGGCGACTTCTTTGGTTAGTTTTTCTTTGTCAGTTTCATTTTCAGTTTAGTTCACTATGCTGATATGATGAAAGTTTTGTGTTTATCTGCCAGTTTTGTTATGATTTTGTTTGTTACTGTTGTGTTATGTTTTGTTATGATTTGTGGTGTTTAGACAAGTCAGTGGTTTGCTTGGTTTGCGGTCCACGTGGTTCTGGAAAGTCCACTTTCGTTCAGTATTTGTCCAATCGTCTGTTGCTCAATCGGTTCGTTTGCAATCTACATTGCACAAATAAGTTTCGTTTCTGAGCTGGGTTTTTTTCGCTGGCAAATTTTCGCAATTTTACGAAAAGCTTGAAATTTTTTTCGCAAAATCAAAATTTTTTCGCAGACTTTTGTTACTCAATGCAGTAGATTTTACAATTTAAATGTTAATAAAACATTATTACGCCTATACAGGATAAGACTGACGCAATTTTTACCCGTTTTGGCCAAAAAGCAACGCTTTTGACACTTGTATTTAAATTTATGGAGCCGTTTTTGTGTAATTTTTACCAATTTTCACAATCGGTGCTCAGCCGTAAAGAAATTTCAGAAGACCTGGCCAATGACCAAGTTACGTCTGAAAATGCTAACATTTTGAAATGTTTCTTAATTAACCTCCGACCCCTATTATACTGTCTATTAGTGATACATGCAGTCTGTGTGATGATACATGAAAGAAAATGTGTCTCATTTACAGTCACTAGAAACATCAAGTCACGAAGTTGCACGAGTCCGGGCCTAGTGTATAATAAAAAGTCGGAGACATTTTCAATTTTTAGGCCAAATTTGGTCAATTGAGGACGTATCGGAAATGTTTTCCGACTAAACCGAAAAAAATCAGCGCATAGACCTTACGAGTTCACCTCCACTGCGTCAAAATTTTTTCGCAATTTTGCGAAAAGGTTTGGAATCTTTTCGCAATTAGCAATTTTTTTCGCAATTGCGAACGTTTCTGCGCAAAAAAACCCAGTTTCTGAGCCTTTTTATAATTTTTTAGATTTTCGCTCTAATTTGTATGCACGCCTCTTAGAATATTTAAAGTGATCAGTTATTTAGTTTTTCTACAGACTAATTTAGATAGATTATAATCATAATCTTCGCTTAAATGTTTCCAACTGTTTACTTTTCTACTATAATTTTGAATAGGTTTTGGTTAGTTTCTATTTTTCAACCAGTTTTAACTGATACTGCGCACGCACGCCTTGCTTCATTGTATTCACATGATAGTTTACAAAGCTCAATAGCATTTTTCCGCTGTCTTTTGTATTATAATTACTTTTGTGACCATTTTGTTTTAGGAGCTCAGCAGGGAAGGGTGTGTCGGTGTTGGAGCTGGAGACAGACGTCGGCCAGACGCGCTATCCCAGTCTGCCTGGCGCCATCACACTCACACACGCCCACTCACCACGCTTCGGTACGCATACGTCGGCCTTGCTACACAGTACACATGTATGGGGGCAAACGCTACGGAGGGGAGGGGCTAGAAGTGGCCATGACATTATTCAATGACGTAGTAGAAAATACGCATACATACCCCAACCGAAACCAAACCACAAAGTTGCAGAGGTATGTAAGTGACAGATTTTTTAATGTGTTTTCCTGTGACAAAATGTCAAGTGGGGTTTCCTTATTGAGGCGAGGTAAATAAGGTCTGGGTTAATCACAACAGTCGCAGGGGGCGATTGGGTCATAATTCGGGGTGGTGATGGTCCCCCCTTGCCAATGTGTTCCCCGTGATGATTACTGAAAGCCGACGGTTGACTGGTTTCTGTTTCAGGCGGCTTGATTTCTGCGTCCAAGAGCGAGCAACTGTGCAGGTACATTTTGTGGTTGGTTTTTATCATCTAAGAACGGCAGACAACCTGCGTTTGAGCAGCTAGACTCTGTGTGACACTGCAAAGTCTCAGTGGACCAAACTCTGAGCGTTGCTTTAGATGAGGATTGACAAAATGTTTTGGTGTAATATAGCATTAGCGCTGACACTAAGTTGTAAGTAGTGGGCTGCAGTGATGTGCCATTATTATGACAATGGTGTAGACACAACGTCGCCACAAGCTATTGGTCCATTAACAGCCGGCTGCAATGTTTAATGATTACATTCTGCGCCAAACTTTCACATTGTTGAATTTAATTTAATCTTGTAAAATTGTTTCGTACCTGTGGCCTTAAGGACAAGAGTATAAACCGGACTTTAGGAATAATTAGTATGAACCTAGCACTGTAGTTGTGTGTTTCAGTGTGTGGTTTGGCGAGGTGGAGGTTGGTTGTGAGCCTGCGCGCTATCTGCTGTGCGTCTCGCTGGGGCTGGCCAAGGCACGGGAGAGAATTCAGGACTGGCAGCACACTGGGACGCCACACTGTCTCATCCTCAACACCAACGGCTGGGTCACTGGTCAGTCCCGCGCTTGGCCTCATTGTCCAATATACGCAAAATACGTCTTTGCAATGTGACGAAAAACGCTACGTATTACATTGACACGAGTTCCGGACTTTGCTTTCCCTAAATGGCACTGAGCTAGTCAAGTTCGTCTCAAAACGCTTTAATTGTGAAACAACCAATCAGTCAATGAGTAACACACTTTAGTGCATTATCGCTGATAAGTGAAAAAATAATAAACAGTTGATAACTCAGGGTAGGCGCGATAGCAATAATAGTGTCTGTTTCAGGCCTTGGTTGTGAAATGCTAAGTCGTCTTTCGGCCATGGCACAGCCCGATCTGGTCCTGGAAATGGCTGGCAGTGATGCAGCTGAGCCCACTCTGGCACCGCTCGTATGTGATCGCTTGTGTACCAGCCGCATGTCCGCAGCCTGCAAAATTACTAAATAATCTCCAAGCGTTTTGATCTCATACATTAGTGGCTGAAGGGGCATACAGCTGTAAGTATGCATTGCACCCACCCTTATTTGTTTGTGCTGAAGAATTGATTCGTTCAACTTATAAGAGTGATAATACGCGGTGAATACCTTTTGTATGAATTTGCTGCTTGTTGCTAGTGCATGTATATACAAAGTGCAAGTCGTTACAAATGACTCTACCTACGGTTCTACGATACAAAGAGTCGAATCCTGTTTGAAAATTACTACCAATTCCCCGCCTCAGTACTTATGTGAAGTTAGGCTGTTGTAAGATTCTCGCTGAAATGGTAGTGTAGTAGGTGTATGTGTTGGTTTGTTCTAGCTGACGGGAAGCAAACACATGTTTTTGAGCAGAGACGAAGACGGATCATCTTTGGCCGGCCTGACCAGGTAGATAGCTATTATGTCCCAGTTGCGTTTAGATTCTCTGTGAGTTTGAGAACGAATCCGACAAACAGTATTCGAAGAGGATGCAGAAATGTTTGGAAGGCCCGGTTCATACTTGTCCTGAACCGCTTTCCCTGTCTTTGTGCGTAATAGTAAGTTTTTGTCCGTGTCCGTAGAGAGTTTAATAAAAATTCTAGCACTAGAAGCCACGTACATCTGTATGAAATTTTTGCACAGTCTATGCTATGCCAAAAGCATAGTCGATTTATTTGTTGAGAACGCTTCATTGTGTTTTTGGCGCTAGTGGTTCAAATTAGCGATGTAATTGTACGCTGCCTTTTATACAACCGTTTTCATACTGTCTTTGGATTGCTAATAATAGTATGATTCAATACAGCTTACACTGGCGCACGCCATTGCCACACGGAATGGATTTGGACCCCAATGATTTGGCTGTAGTATGAACTAAAGTCTGACAAAAAAGTTGCACCACTTGAAAAAAACGAAACACTAGGCGATTTCTACGAAAAGAATAACTTTCAACTATCACGAGTACAGCAGGTAGTCGCAGAAGTCATAAAATGAATAAGGAAGTGGCGCAACCTTTTCGACTTTGGCGTGAGTGTTTCAGGTACAAATCGTCCGAGTTGCGCCATGTGCGTCTTGTGTGGGACGTGCTGAGCGGACAGGCCCTGTGCGGCCCCCCCTGGCGCGTGCCCTGGGGCGCCCTGTGTCTCCAGCTGCTGCACCCCGACCCCCTGCCGGCCCCCCTCATCATGGCCGCCCTTAACGCCAGTCTCGTTGCCCTCTGTCACGCACAACCACAGGATGTACGTACGCATCATTCTTATTTAGCACGTATATTATATATATATATATATATATATATATATATATATATATATATATATATATATATATATATATATATATATATATACGTACGTATATAGATGGAGACACCATCCGGGCCTCGGGAGAGGGAGGGGGTTCCGCCGGGAGCAAAAATGACGGGTAAGGTCCAGGCGTGGACAAAAATTTCGACTATTGACACTTTTTCTATAATATTGCACGAACATTATTTTAGCACGATAATCTGAATTGGTTATATACACAAAGATCAATGAAGCATTCATGTAAAACTTCATAGCAAAACTTGTGTACAGGTGTATAGTGTATTGGTCAACAATCACTCGCACTCAAGTTATTTTGGCCCAGTTTTTATAGCTTTGAGGTGTGACATGCTGACATGTAATTTGAGTGGGGACAGCCGACAGTTGCGACCTTAATTGCATTGTATTATTATTGTGTTGTGGTTTGTTGCGCAGATTGAGTGCAGACATTTGGAGGGACGCGAAGAGTACCCGGGACTCATCCATCAAGAGGCTGTGCTCCAAGTACAGGGACTGGGTCAGTGGGGCTAACTGAATGGTGTTTACGTTGTCAAGCAGGCACGTATGGTAGTAGTTGGAAATATCTAGACACTTGATAGTCGGACAGCTTTGGAGGCTGTTTAGTATCTTGTTCAGGTTTCATCAGCCATGTATTAATTTCATGAACAGATATGATATAATAATGTAATGTCATCTTTTATATTATACCACCTATTATTCTAAAAATCATCAGCATCAAAACTACTTTACCCATTGTAACTATTGACTAAAGTATTAATACAGTTTATAATAAAGTTAGCCAGTGTTTCCCAGCACGAGCATCTCCTAATCTATGCCAAGTTTCATAGAGTGTGCAGTAGGCTTAAGGACTATTCAAGACTTGTGTTTATTGTAGGCGTGGTGGTTGCCGTGGATGTGAGCTCGTGCAGCCTGCTGGTGCGTCCCGCCCTCCCCCCTGCCCGTCTGAGCTCAGTCAACGCCCTGGTCCACTCGCCCATACAGCTACCGCCCACACTGCTCACCAGACAGCACACGGTCAGCAGTAGGGCTAGGCGTCGGGAAAAATATAGTAGCTGTACCATGATTGTGATTGTGATCAAAGTTGAACCTGGCGGAAAACCGAAAACTTGAGAATTGAGTTTAATTAGGCAATAAATATTAAAGTAAGAGTGGTTTTCTAATTTCAGTCAAACGTGAAAAGTCTGTCTCTTAGCTTTCTTAGTGTATGTAAAGTTTGACTTTTTGCCCTGGCCTGAACATGGGCTTAAAATTTTCACAATATGGCACTTTAATAATTCCTTCACATTCACTCTTAGTTGTGCAACCCTACTAATATTATGTGCTATGATGATTTAAAGTGCATTATCCATTTTTTTGTTTCCGGCTTCCGCTATTAGTCTAAATAGATTGGTTGGGAAGACAGTGCAGTATGACTTAGGCTCGATTCATACTTTCATCCGTATGTCCGTTCAGCCTGCAGAATGACGTCACTAGCAGCCTAGTGCAGTGGATCAGCCAGCGCATGTGACGTCATTATTTCGTCATTTTGTCGGCTGAACGGACGAATCGACCCTTCACAGTGATTGTTGTTTCAGAGGTCAATGTGTGAGGCGACGCTACCGTACGTCTGCTCGGGATTGTGGGAGGCAGCCGCGGCCGGCCGGGCGTTGCACAAGCCTCAAGCACGCGTCACCAAACACCTCAAGCGGGCCAGACCTGCCAAGGCCACCCTGCTTTGAGCACACCCCCCTTACCCACCCCCTGTGACTGGGCCGACAGAACACACGCTAAACTATGATTCCACAGCGTCTGTTATAATATCAAGAGTTTATCGGGGAAAACATGTGACACTGCTACTATTAATTAGAATTTAATAACTATCTCCATTCTCCGTTTCATGAAGAATTAAATAAGTGTTGCTATTTATATTATTTCTGACCAAGTCGTCTATCACCGTCAACAATGCCAACGATCAACGATGTTTAAACTTTTAGTAATCTACGTTAGACTGTATAGTATATTCTCTTTAGTACTGCTCAATGCTCATATACCTGATAATTATGTTTTTTCAAATTAAAACTCTTTGGTGTTGTCTTCGCCATCCTGACTTGTGTACTATGGTGTTAGGAATTAGGAAGCTAGTTATTCTTGAATTAATTAATAAGTAGGTGCTTAATATATTATACGTTCATGGCAAAATATATTTTTAAATGGAACCCGGTTAAGTCAGGCTTTATTGAGTTGCCGACCCCAGCGAAACAGGGGTGCAGCCCATTGTATTCGTTACCTGTTTTCTACCGTTATTCGTAAATTGTAAAGAGTTTTACCTCTGGAGTTACTGGGTGGATTGGTTCCAAACGTTGGTGGGAGGACCCTCCCTAGCACCACCACCAGCACGCGACAAAGAAGCTTACCTGTCGCGTGCCGAGCGGTGCACTCTCTCTCAGCTCCGCATAGGCTTCACCAATTTCACCAATCCTGGGGTGGTATCGGTGCCGCCCCGCTTCCGGATCCTGACTGCCTGGCCTGCCCGGGCGTAGTGGATGACCTTGCACACCCGATCCTGGAGTGCCCCCTGACTCCGCCACCTGGGCCTGCGCCCATCCTTGAGGGTCCTCTGGTCTTCCCCGGGTCCGGTGATTGCCTATCTACGGGAATGCGGCCGCTTCTCTCGAGGCGACCGTACCAATTAACGGACGTTAAGGGTCGGAAGCACAATAACAACAACAACAGGACCCTCCCCCGACGAGAAGTTTCGCACCTGACCTTGGTGACCCCCTGACCTCAAGGAGGGCCGGGTCATGTGACCCCAAAAAATATTTTTGGTACAAATAAAACATCAAGGGTCACCGTGTGAACTTGAAAAATTTTTGTCAGGGATTTGGACAAAAACTTGTCTCTAGGGGTAGTTTGGGCCCCTGAACACGAATCTGGGATTAGTTTTCACCTAAAACCCCTCTGGACCGCCTTATGACCCCCACTAGGGTAACCTCCCTAAGGGGGGGGGGGTGGCTATCCAGGTCAAAAATCAAAGTTCTCCAATTTTGTTATTTTCACATATGTTACTTACTTCCCCAAGGCACCTCTACCTCAGATAAGAACAATTAAGCTTGAAGGTGCACTTTTGGTTCAGTGCGTTTGTCAGTGTATTTACATAAGGCAAAAGTACGCCAAAAAGCCGAAAAGTAGCCCTTACTTGGACAGTTCTAGCACAAACCACATTAAGCCAATCTTGAGCCGTATGTCCGTTTGTCCGTATGCCCTACAATTTCGGGCAGAGTTGAACTGAATTTAACTTTGCCGGACATACGGATTCTATTGCATTGAATTTGTATTGTAGGGCGATTCGACTTGTGTCGTGACTTCCTAGTTGTTTTTGTTGTCAGTTGTTTCCCAACGGGGGCAGTACAGCAGGCGGGCATCCGAGTATATAAACCGACATTAGTGGGCAATCAGTGGTCTTAAGCACACCGCCGTGGTCTCTCGACGCCCAATTAAGACCGTCTTTTTCAATTACGCGCACTAACAAATCATCTTTCAAATGTTGTTTTTTAGTAGGTATATATAAGCAACATTTTCTTTTCTACAGTTGTTTTTACCGTCATTTGATCTGGACTCGTCAATGTTATATTCAGATCACATTCCATTAGCACACGGTGAATTTCAAGAGGAATTTCAGAACTTGTGTGTCTCGATTTTGCTTTCGATGTTTCAAATTATTGCTCAATGTTCATACTTTTTGCAGGCCTGCAGAATTTCAACTGAAACAGAATTGACTGAACAGTGGAGAGTACAGGCAAAGTACATACCTTCCTCAAAAATTTGGTGAAATTCTGCAGCGTTTTCGACCAATTTTAAGCAAGCAGGCCCCAAAAGACGGCAAGGTTCCTTCGCTGAGTGAAAATTCTGTTTATTTTACCCATAAGATTTCAGCTTCGCTTTTACTGTGTGTATTTCCATGCATAGTCAGTTCCCATACTGACTTTACGTGTTAATCATATGCGCCTATCACCATGTGGCTGCCATGATAACACTGCGCAGAGTTGATTTCAAAACAATATTTCCTTCTCTAGAAGAAACAAAAAACTAGTTACCTACTCCGATCCAAAACATTTGTATAAAAATTAGGTACACATCGGCAACATGAACTTTGAATTGTAAAATTCGAACAAAGTGTCATTTAGTTATGTCGTTTGCAAAATTGTGAGCATTTTGCAAAAATATACATAAATTTCAAACGGTCATAAAAGATTAGAACATGGCAGATAACAACAGATATGGCAGCGGGAACGTGAAACTTGCTCAAAAACCTAGCTTTGTTGCAGCCTTCAATATTTTTAAGCGAAAGTTATTCTACAGTAGCTACATATGTAGAAGCGACGTCCACTTATAAGATAAGATAGTCATGAAAGTTATTCGGAGCGCCACCATAAATGGCGTGGATACTGGATTCACAGTTTCATACTAACAGCCATATGCATATGTTCGTTCGGCCGGCGAACGTAGTCACGCAACTAATAGTGTATTACCCCTGTCTGTAATGCCCAGAGTATTACTGGCTAGACACCAGACAGCCGAATTCTGACAACTAGTTTTATGGACAGTGCTCAAACGTGCGTCGCAGAGTGATCGTGAAACCACCATTAAGAAAATAATAAGTCCTGTATGTTTCACTGAGTCTGAGAGTCACCATTCTTACATCTTTTGCCGAAATTTCAAACGTTCAAGTTTTCTAATTTTAGACGCTGATTGGCTGTCGCTAAATGCCAACAGCCAATACAGCTGGCCCAGACAAAACAAACTTTGCAGCACAGGGGGGACACGTGTAACAATTAGGGGTGGGCGCGGTAACGATTTTTCATTACCGCAAACCGCAAAAATTACCAAGGTTTTTGCGGTAATTACTGCGGTAATTACCGCAAAATTTTGCGGTAACCGCGGTAACAAAGCGTCTGCGGTTACCGCAACCAAAATTGAATGTATTCGTTAACGGTAAATTTTGGTCTCAAAGTGAACTTTTTGGGCCTCTAAAGGCTATTTGTGTCCCTTTAAAGTTGTCACCTAGTCACTCGTCACCTTAAATGGACAAAAACTAAAAAACTAAGGGCCTTTTCATAAAAAGATTAAAAATATTTAAATTAATCAGCGATATTAAAAACATTAAAAGTGTCTAATCAGTAATCACGTTTTCATAAAATCAAGATTAAAAACTCACGCTGCAATCAATCTATGAATTTTTAATATTTTTAATCTTCACAGCTGCAACTGAATTTTAATGTCGTTTTCATAAAAAGATTTATTTTAATCTTTGGTGTTTAATCTTTTTATGAAAAGGCCCTAAGCTTAATTATTTAGCTGGAGCAGTTACCGCGGTAATACCGCAATTTGTGGTAACCGCGGTAATAAAACGTTTACTGTTACCGTAACAAAGTTTTATATTCGTTAACGCATTTTAGTTTCAAATTTACCATTTTGGGCTCTAAAGCCAAACTATGCTAACTATATTTAATTATGCGGCTAACTGTGGCCTCGTAGTTCATTTCTTTGAACAGAAAAGACAAATCTTTATCGCCTACAATGTTTTCTCAATGTGAAAAAACGGAGTCGGATCCTTACCAGACATAAACAGCATCAAAATGACCTCGCAGGTGTTTAACCCAAGAGCATGTAAACTGAAAAGAGTTCCGATCCGAGTCTATGGGAAAGCAACAAGCCAATGTAACTCTGAAAAGTATCTAATAGTTCGTACCCTAGCGGTCAGAATGGCCAGTAGACTACCGCTTTTGGTGGGGTTGGTTCTGGTATTGACTAATTTTGGTCTGTGTTGATTGTGCAACTTTAGCATGTATGCGCTTTTTATGAACTTCGTACAAAGTATAAACAACATTCATCCAGATAGACTGATAGATTGTTACTAACAATGTTGAAGAATTCGAAAGCAAAGGGGGAGCTGCATAAAAATACCGTCAAAGGTTTAGTTTTCAACATGAAATTGATAAAATTCAGCTTGTAGAGGTTAAAATTCAGACCAAATTGGTTCATTGCGTTCATGCCCCCCACGGTTGCAACACGCTTGAGTCTATAAGCTAGCACAGTGATAAACATACGGCATTGCATAGGTTACGTACACAATCATCTTACATGCATTTCATAGAATGTTATCAAGAGTACATAATAGCGTCTCACTCTATATAGAAGAAGAGTGAGACACTCTCCAGCCTGCCTGTGTTCTAGCACAGGCAGATGCGCTGGTCGTTTTCAGGCTACATGTTGAAATTCTATGCAACATGTGACTGGCCAATCAGAAGCGAGATCCTATTCTCTGATTGGCAGACGCCTGTGCACGTGCTCCAATCATAAAACGGGATAGGGATAAAGGTTAATAACTCATTATTTATTCATAGTCTGCTTGTGAAAACATGAAAAAAGGTTTGCAAATACCTTTGGGGATATTTTGGCAAACTTTCAGCGAAATTGATTGAAAAACTTTGAAGAAATTCAGAAGTCTATATCTCAAAAGTTTCTCAATCAATTTCGCTGAAAGTTTGCCAAAATATCCCTAGAGGTATTTGCAAACCTTTTTTGATGTTTTTGCAAGCAGACTATGAATAAATAATGAGTTATTAAGCTTTTATCCCTATCTTAATGCTTATCAACGCATCAGCGATTATATACTAAAGTGTGTTACGCAGGGAATCTACGCGCTGATTGGCCAGTCACATGTTGCATAGATTGTCAACATGTAGCCTGAAAACGACCAGCGCATCTGCCTGTGCTAGAACACAGGCAGGCTGGAGAGTGTCTCACTCTTCTTCTATATAGAGTGAGAAGCTATTATGTACTCTTGATGTTATGATTCCAATAATTCCGCCTTCAGGCGGATTAAAAATGTTTAATCAATGACAAGAATTCACAATTTTTGAGCGTTTTATCATTCATGAACGATTTACTGTGTGGAACCAAACTACAGGGGCATCAAACGCAGGACTGCGGGAGCGGGTTTGTCCCTCAAGCAGAAAATCTGTCACACTGACTGATTGTGTATTTGTGTGCTCTTGTTGCAGCATGAATCAGCGCCCAGCGTGGGAGTGTCTGTTGGCAGTGGTGCTGTGCTGTGGGCTGGCCAGTGGCTCCTTTACGTTCTGTCGATCCGACCTGTCCGACGGGGGTCGAGGGGACGGGCGGGGGCTGGGACTGTCCCCCTGCTCTGGCGCCGTGTGTCGTGAGGCCGGGTGGGTCGGGTGGCGTCCGGTGACCAGTGGCCAGTGCCTGTGCCCCCCCAGTCAGTATTGTTGTCTCACCACCACAAGCCTTGCCAGACGCACCCAGAAATTCTACTGCCAGCGCCACATCACTCTATGATATAGTATTTCCTTTGCCACACTTTCAACACTGGCATTCAACGATCAACAGTTAGCAGTCAACACTCGGCAAGAAATAGCTGATCAACATCAACATTAATTTTACACGCGTTTACGGTTTACGATTGAAAGTTAAGGGTCAACAAAGGGTCGAATTGAACCATAGCTTCTGCATGGTCATTAAGACATATGTAGTATATGTACGGGCAAACGGATGGTGTGAATCGAAACAAGTGGGCCCAAAATGGGAAAGGTTCCTTCCCCAGTGTCTACCATTCACTATAAATGAATCGGTTCACTTTTCCTTTCAATACTACCTAGTACCTACGTAATACGTACAAAGCTATGTTATGTTAAGCATCCCGTTGCATCGAGCCATTTGGCTCAAAAGTTAGGTACACTTTGATCTGAGCTGAGCAAAATCATCTACAAGAAGCGATAGTGTTATCTAATGGCTCTTTCTTATATACTGCTAGTGAAACATCCCGGCGCCGATACTGAAAAAGTACATTACTACAACACTGTTCATCGATTATTGATTTTTGTGCATATGCGCAGACGAACAACAGCAGGCAGCTCCCAAGCTGAAACCTACACGTAAAACCTTAAGGGGTAATGTCATTTTCGTGGTTTTTGACATTTCAGTGTAAATTTTGCGCCCACAGAACTCAAGCTAAAAACGGACTACGGCTTCGAAACTTTAACCACATTATCTTTAGGAAAATATCCCCACCCGTTTTTGTCCTTTTCTAAAAATAGTTTGTAGAGTCGGTGTTATGGGCTTTTGAAAATTTTAGAGAAAAGTCAAATTACGTGATTTTTGCACGAAAATGTCATTTTCTCAACGTAGAAACGACTTATCAACTATATCAAAAAAACGGGTGGGGATATTATGTCAGTGCATAACTGCAAAAAGTTTAGTAGTTGTTGGCTGATCTTGAGTTTCATAACTGTGGCGCAAAAATTAGTCAAAAAAACCGCTGATGGGGTGGTATTCAAATGATAGCAGCAGTAAATTGCAAAATATAGTCTGCTTTTAAATATAGATTTTTTAAAGCTAGAAGGTGTAAAAAAATGTAAAAAAGACCGCTCTAGTTTTTGTTGAGGTTGAGTGCAGTTATGGTATAAAAAACACCTAAAAACGCAATTACCCCCTTAATCTTGTTTTTTTACATAAGTAGCTAAGAGTTGTCTACTAACACACCCTACATGGTCAGATAACTATATATGAACTAAAAATGCAATACAACATACACACGTGGCAAAATTTAATGTGAATAAATATGTAATCGAAAAGCAGAAATAAATGAGAACTCAAACTTAGCAAGAATCACAAAATACAAAATCACAGACAGTGCTAAATTCATTTGAAACTACAAACAAAACAGTGGACAAAACAGCATTTTTGTCAAAATTTTGTAAAAATAGTATTTTTGGTTGCGGTCGTTAATGTATGCTTAACAGATACATAAATAAAAAAAGACACCAACAATCAGATGTACCTAACATAAAATTTCTAGTTGGGAGATACCTTGCACATTTGGGGCTAAAAACGGAGCGACCAAAAACGGATCCAAAACAAGACACCTATCCTATCAATGCTTCAGTTCAGTCCAGTATAAAAGATAGAAAAAGCTATAACTGTAATTCACGCTACGTGCATAAAGCATAATAATGGGTAAAATAATAGATACAAATAACATGGATAAAAATATTGGCGCAAAATATACATATATCTAGTAAGTAAAACAAGCACAAGAAATACAAAATGACAGAAAGAACAAACATGATCAACATAAAATAAAACAATACTGTTTCTCTCAAATGACAGTACACTTGGCCACTACAAACACACCCTTTTCTGAACTGTTGCACCACTTGCCAAAACGAAACCTGTGATTTCGTTACAAAGAGAATAGATTTTGACTATCGAGAGTACAGCAAGTAGTCGCACAAGTCATGCCACTAAATTAAGGAAGTGGCGCAACCGCGCAACCATTTTTGGCAAAGTTTAGTTCAGTCCCTGCTCAGCCAACAGTTCACACAATTTTCTGGTCACAGTCACTCCAATTAGACAATACTGACTGGCATTCACAAAAGGTGTCCAATACGTTCATTAAAATGCACATAACATCAAGAGTCTATGAGACACGGACGGGCCATCCGTTAAAACGCACCTCAAACCTTAACCCTACCTGAAAGCACACAGCCGTATGTCACTGCTCACAGGGATATTATGCTCTGCCAAAAATCATGCTTCAGTTTCAGTGTTTCACATTCGTACCTCGAGTTTTACGGGCACAAAGTTTACATAGAAATCACAAAAGCCTCGACAACGCAACCAAAGCCATGCACAAAGTCTACACGACTGGCACGCTTGTCAATGAAATCAATCATCAACGATTATACAATCCACAACAACTACAATAAAACAATAAACAGCAACAGCAATAACATAAACATCAATGGTGCGCTATAATAACACAAACTCTCTATAACAACTACTAACCTACTAAACACTGAAGAAAGAGTGGGACACTACTAGCCCCTTGTGATGGGGCATGAATGTGTGAGTGACTCGGTCAGTGCAAGTCTCAAGCATAAGGTGGTAAGTTGGTATTCACAGCTGTTTCACTTCTGCACACTCCAAGTAAAGCATGTAATCGCGTAAAAAAGACATAGAACATAGAGTTGAGTATATAAGACATACATACATACATAATACATACAACGAGACATAAGATTAGGCGGAGTGGAATTAAGGGTTACAATTAAGTCCGATCCAAATTTACTGTTACTACACACACACGCACAGTGCCACCGAATCAACACGATTTAACATTACTCAGAATATTGGTAAAGTTCAGTTAGCCACACAGAATAAGGAATAAAATAATTCAGAATTAGTTCAATAAACACGCTCCGTTCGGAAATTCCGTTCACACACGGAATTTTTTATACTTTCTACAAAACACTAGTTTTAGCCTTTTAGTCAAACTGAAAATTACAAAAATGTTTAATAAAAGTTTACATAAATAAACAACAGCTATTCAAAATGTTTAGCAATAATCTGCAGACACAGCAAAATCAGCGTGCAAGTCGATTTTATATGGGTGTGAAAGCAAAATTGATACTGAAAATGAATGCTACGGCTGATGGGAATAAATCAGGACTGGGTTGGCTGGCTCTTGCTCACCCACAGAACTCCTGCCACAATGCCGTACAAGTCCTGCTTCAGTAAAAGCCTGATGGCAATTATTGCTCAAAAACTCTCCCATAGAACCGAAAATGTCGATGTTACAATCTATTGCAGAATCAGAGCATGATCCTGAGTCAACTAGAGGACCAGTGTTGCAAACCAACTACATCTAATCTGTGCAAGCAATTAATACACCATACAATCACCGAGTGAGACAGTGAAGGGAGTGGTTATGCTTTGAAGGCGAGCAGGTATGTGGGCATGACCTGTGCGGCTTGGTAGAGCACGTATTCGTTGTACTCCACACGCAGCCAGCGACCGCGCACCTCAGGACGGGTCACCAGGGGGCCCAGGGGAATCATCGACCCTGAAACACAAAGCCAGTTAAGACACGTTCTCATAGCAAATCGAGGAAGGTTTTCGCAGTCGAAAAAATCGACTTTCTCTGATCAGGCCCAAATTTTGTCCAAACATTGTATCACATAACTTATTAAGGTACGCAAAGTTTTAGCTCCCGAAATTGATCCTGGCGGGAAATACGACCTTTCAAAAATTGACATTTCGAGTGAAAAATCGATGTCTGAGTTAACTTTTGTAATTCTTTATAAAACTTTATTCAAGCAAGTTTGGATGATAAAAAGATTGTCCTAGGTGTAAAATAAGTTGAAAAATTCAAATCTGAAGTTATTTTTGCTGTAGACTGCAAAAAATGCAAAGATGTTGGCCATTATTTCAAAAAATGCCATTTTCGCTCAAACACATTTTGCCCCCAAACTATACCCGGAACCCCCACGTCCGTAAATGTTAAAACGGAATCTAAGACGTCTTTATAAGCTCTAAAACATATCAAAAAATTAGCAAAATCGAATAATCCTCCGGGAGTCAAAAATGCCAAAAACTGAAATTTTGCATGTACTGGCTGGTGACTACCTCTGACTTAAAAGTCCTGTCTGGACAGTAATAAACTGGTTT
>JASANF010020605.1:17500-68762 GCA_030248245.1 Trissonchulus sp. WLG1_4 | reverse complement strand
ACAGTGTCTCATTTTATATAGAGTGAGACACTATTGTATACTCTTGGCTTGGTCACACCAATCCCTATTCTAGACAACCTGACACTAATATTTATAAAAAAAAGGGGGGTTGGGTTATTATGCTTACTAGTTTTTGAAGAGTTGGGTTTCTTCAGTTGCCTTAAACGCTTGGATTTCGCAAGTCGTGTAGCTTTTGACTCGGTCTAAAACTTTCTTTTCGATTGAAATAGAATATCGTAATGAAACATTCTACATATATATATATATATATATATATTTCATACGATCACGTGTTCAACTTAGACCGAGTCTTTTAAAACGCAGCTAATCCCACCCTAAAGCCTGTTTCACACGAGGGCGCATTTTGCTCCATGGCGCGTTGCATGCAACGCGCCATGCAACGCGCCATGGCGCATTACATGGCGCATTACATGGCGCATTGCATGGCGCATTTCATGGCGCATTACATGGCGCATTACATGGCGCATTACATGGCGCATTGCATGGCGCATTACATGGCGCATTCCATGGCGCATTACATGGCGCATTGCATGGCGCATTGCATGGCGCATTGCATGGCGCATTACATGGCGCATTACATGGCACATTACATGGCGCATTACATGGCGCATCCTATGGCGCATTATTTCACATGTGGGCGCACGCTATGGAGCATTCTATGAAATAATGTTCTAATTTAGAATATTATTTCATGATATTAAAAGGCTCAATTTTGAAAAATTTTATTTGACACATCCTGTTTGTTTGATTTTTGATGGCGGATTCACGACTTGCCACCTCGTTGGTAGTGGCATATTATGAGTTATTTGAAACAGAAAAGCGCGATGAAAATATTCTAAATACTATTATTCTAAAAATAATGCACAAATAAGCAGCATAAAAAACATTCTATTTTGGCATAATGCCTAATGCCTAAAAATGTCACCTGCAAAATTAAATAAACGGCCAAAATAAAATATTCCATTGTAGAATATAATCTAAATCCCCATAAAATGTCATATTTGAATCTGAAGGTTTTTTAAAATATTTTTTGCTTTAACGTTTTAACGGAACATGCATACGTAATTAATAATAATGTGCTATTAGGTAACTAATTTCATTTACACACGTAATTTATAAGCATAAATAACAATTACCATAATTTTTTTAATATTTAATAGTAAAGTTATTAATATTACTTTAATAAAGTTAATTTTAGAGTCTGTAGTTATCATATTAATTGAGTAATCCAGTTTTGTTTACTATATTTAGCGATATATATATATATATATATATATATATATATATCATATATATATATATATATATATATATATATATATATATATATATATATATATATATATATATATATATATAAACCTATATTTAGTCGTATCAATAAAATTTAGTTGCAGTAGGCGGAGCTAAGCCAAATAGTTGAGTGACAGCTGCTTTTGATTAGCGGCTGAATGCTATGCGCCCTCTGATGCGCCATGAAAATTGCAGAAAATTTGATTTTGCGCCATGAGAAATTTTCAATGGGAAAATTTCATGGCGCGTTGCATGCAACGCGCCATGCAACGCGCCATGAAATGCACCATGTAATGCGCCATGAAATTCGCCATGTAATGCGCCATGTAATGCGCCATGCAATGCGCCATGTAATGCGCCATGTAATGCGCCATGCAATGCGCCATGTAATGCGCCATGTAATGCGCCATGCAATGCGCCATGTAATGCGCCATGGAATGCGCCATGCAATGCGCCATGTAATGCGCCATGAAATGCGCCATCAAATGCGCCCTCGTGTGAAACAGGCTTAAGAGTATTCTCCAGTAATTAGAGAATATTTTTCATTGTCGAACCGCATGTTTTAGCATTTCTAGTTATTTTGTTTTGGTGTCGGCAGTGTTAGATAATTGTTAATATGTATATAATATCTACACCTATTTCTACATATCTATATAATATCAAATGTCTGTTTGATCTTATTTCTCTACTTTATTTTTCAGGACTTACTAGTGATGGTGAATTTGGAAAGCATCGATTCATTGGACTCTGTGGCTGTGATTGACTTTTGTGAATCACTGCCAGGGGAGCCTCAGCCAATCAGAACAGAAATGAAAGAAATTGTAGCAGAGGAAATTAGTAAGTATTCATTCTTACAAAGTTGCAAAAGTCTACGCTATTCATTCGTAGTCTGTAATTCACTATTTTTTGTTAATTACTATTCAGTATTATAATTCATCTTTGTGTGGTACGAATAACACCAAATACGCGCCACGTCATAAAATGTAGTTGTTTGTGTGATTTTATCACTATTTTATCAATAGTGAGAAGACAGTGTGTCGACCGTAAGATGCTTCAAGGTTCTCTTTAGCTTGTTTGACACGGACCAAGACGTCAATGTTTTTATTAATGTATCTTTAATTATCTTTACATGTAAACAGTCCTTGTGGACGAACAAAACAGTTAATAAGAAAGCATGAATCTAAAGTGTCACAAAAAATAGTTGCACCACTTGAGAAAACTAAACATGTGGTTTCGTTACGAACAGAATAAATTTTGACTATCAAGAGTACAACATGTAGTCGCAGAAGTCATACCACTAAAATAAGTAGGTGGTGCAACTATTTTTTGTCAGACATTAGTTAGTGTGTAAATCTTTAAAAATCTTAAAAGTTAAAATTTAAATTTTAAAGTTTCGTCAAAGTTTTATCTATTTTTGTTAAAGTTCAGCAACGTCTTTTTTTTCAGCACCATGCTCTCAACCAGTCGACGACGTTTCCCAAGCTAGAAGTGTTTCGAAGGTTGACGCGTGGCTGTCGACCCAGAGCACAGACTGCTACCAAATGTGGAACGATGTGCAGGCTATGCTGAGAAGCGAAAAACAGTCGGTGGCCGAAGAAATGAAACTCTGGGAAGAAATTCTCGAAGCAGATGGTGATATTTTGCTTGGTCTGGACTGAATTGAGAAATGCATGTAAATTGATATACTGGTGTTTATATTTGTTCGAGGGTTTCTGTACGTAAAAAAAATATTGTTCTAGATTTCCTTGAACTGACAGCACATTTTTGACTTTTCTTTCCCGATTTTTTAATTACCATTCTCTGCAGTCTACAGTTGTTGCTTATTTAACACACTGCCTATGTTGCCTATTGAAACATTCATGTGATTTCCTAAATTCCCGGTTCAGCGTTCTATTTTCGATAACATACTTCCGTTTCTGAGAAGTTTTTGGGGAAAGCCAATATTTGAATTCTGGGACAAACGCACAGCAAGTCAAATATATTCGTTTCAGAACCTTTTAGGGTCGATTCATACTTACAGCCGTTTGTCCGTTCAGCCGACAAATTGACGAAATAATGACGTCACAGGCACTGGCTGATCTACTGCACTAGGCTGTTAGTGACGTCAGTCTGCAGGCTGAACGGACATACGGCTGTAAGTATGAATCGAGCCTTAACGCGTTAACTTGCAAAAAAAGCTAATTGAAGAAAATCTTGAATGATGAGTTAATTTTTTTCTGCCATGTCCGATAACTGTGTGATTATTTTCGACCACAGTTATGTATAATTGTGGATTTGTACAGTCGCCTAATTTTGTTTCAAAGTTCCTGTCACTTGTACTTGTCATAATAAACTCTCATGATATGTATTGTGTAGTCTGTGCCCTTTTGTGAACAGTACGCACTCAGGCGTAGTCTGGAAATGCAGTCTAGTAAGGTCTAGATAGATATGCACATTGTGATTACCTATGGATCGGACAGATTTACATAGAGGAGCAATTGTACACAGCAACCGCTTAGGAATTGCAGATCACTGCATTTAGTGGTTACATTTACACTGGCTTGCACCAAAATAGAATAGCTCGAGAATAGAATAACTCAAGAATAGCTGATCTCGTTCACCTCGAAAGACGTATTCATCAGATTTGTTTTAACTGTTTCCTCGATAATAATTCCACATTAAATAATTATCATAAATTGAACATAATTTTTGAAAATTGTAAGATGGTAAACACAGCACTCGAGAATAGGTAATGAACGCGTGTAAGCGAAATCGAAATAAATAACACTTTGTGCTAGCGCTTTTTTTATGCTCTATATGCGCTGTGGAATTTGCTATATGTGCTATTTGCGCTATAGCGCTTTTTGGGAGTGCTATATGCGCTATTTGCGCTATATGCGCCATCGAAGGTGCTATATGCGCTCGCTTTTTGGGGGTGCTATATGCGCTATTTGCGCTATATGCGCTATCGAAGGTGCTATATGCGCAATTTGCGCTATAGCGCTTTTTGGGAGTGCTATATGCGCTACTTGTGCTATAAGCGCTATCGATGGTGCTATATGTGTTATTTTTTTGGATATGGGTGAAATCTACAGAAAAATGGCTAGGGGATCTGAACCACCCATAGCTAGATCGCTAGCTTAACGCTCTACCAACTGAGCTACGCTGACCTATTGGTGTTTGTGTTAATTTCCCTTTAAATAGTGATGCTGATCTTGGATAGCGCTTATAGCACCTGAGGGTGCTATTTGCGCTATTTAGGCGCTATTTTGTGCTATTGGCTAATTTATTGACAATTTTTGTACTTTTTAGTAAGTATACGGTCCCTCAATAAATTAGAATAATTTTAAAATTATTTTTAAATTTTTGTTTGTGTTCTAGTCGACGATATAAAAAAAAGCGCATATAGCACAATGATAGCGGCGTTATTTTTTTCGTAGGCTTAAAAAATAGCGCTTATAGCACCTGAGGGTGCTATTTGCGCTATTTAGGCGCTATTTTGTGCTATTGGCTAATTTATTGAAAACTTTTGTACTTTTCAGTAAGTATACGGTCCCTCAATAAATTAAAATTTCAGTAGGCGCCCACCCACCCATCCCCCCAGTTTTTGGGTTTGTCGGACTTTCCATCCCTCGCTCCTATTAAGCCGGTGCTTTACTTTCCAAAGCTCGGCTTTGCTTTGAAGCGCCTCAAGGCAAAGCCAGGCTTGGCGTTGATGCGCTTTCAATTGAAGTCAAAGCTGGCATCGTTTTGAAGCCGCAAATCCCAGCGTCGCTTTCTTTCAAAACGAGGCTTCAAAGCAAAGCTGCGCTTCAAAGCGACGCTGCGCTTTTGAAAATTCAAATCTAGCTTTACTTTCGCACCAAAATTTCAGTGCGCAACAAGTTGCTGCTGCTGTGGTTGATTTTAAATGGAAACAGGCGCAGCGAAAGTAGGTAACGTCTTAAAGCAACGGCATCGAATCGAAACGCGTATTTTTGGGTTCTACTTTTTCCAAAGTCATTTAAAAATTTCAAAATTTAATATTCTGAAATATAAAAATCAAATGTATGTATATATATTGAAAGTGAAGTGAAAAAGAACTAAGAAGGTACTAACAATAAAAAATATGCATAAAATAACATGCGTGGGAACGCTTTGGACGCTTTGAAACAAAGCCAGGCCTCGCTTCGAAGCCAAGCTTGGCTTTGCTTTGAAGCTCTTCGAAGCATTTCAAAGCGTTCCCACGCTTTCCAATGCCAGGCCACGCTTTGCTTCGAAGCGCTTTGACACGCTTCGAGATTTTTGTGAAGTATAGCAGGGGCTTTAGTCAAAATTGTAGGCAATCACCAAACATGATTTTCCATTCTTCGCTCCTAGTGGTTACGCAAACTGAAACCCTAGAAAGATAAGAAGAATCAGTAGGCGCCCACCCCCCCTCCCCCCCGGTTGTTGGGTTTGTAGGGCTTTCCGTCCCTCGCTCCTATTAGTCAAAATTGTAGGCAATTACCCAACATGACTTTCCATTCTTCGTCCTATTGGTTACGCAAAATGAAACCCTAGAAGGCTAAAAAGATTCAGTAGGCGCCCACCCCTCCACCTTCCCCCCCGGTGTTGGGTTTGTAGGGCTTTCCATCCTTTGCTTCTAATAGTAAAAGTTGCAGGCGATCTTCCAACATGACTTATTACTCAAGAAATACTTACTGATTCCAAATTCTTAATTTTAGAAATAACAAATACTCGTAACGTTAGGTAAATAAAGTATTCTCCAGCATATTAATATTCTACTAAAAATAGATCATTAAAGGAAATAACCAAAAAAACAAATATAACTTACTGTTTAAGCAGGAAAAGAACGAGAAATAGTTTAAAGCAATAATGAGTTAATAATCATAATAATATAATAATAATCAAGTCCAAGCAGCGTCCAAGCGCCTCAATAGCGTAAATAGCACCATCTGGTGCAATAAGCGCTATTTTTTAAGCCTGCGAAAAAAATAGAGCTTATAGCACTTTTATGCGCTATCGTTTTGCTATATGCGCTATTTTTTGATATCGTCAACCAGAACACAAACAAAATTTTAAAAATAATTTTAAAATTATTCTAATTTATTGAGGGACCGTATACTCACTAAAAAGTACAAAAATTTTCAATTAATTAGCCAATAGCACAAAATAGCGCCTAAATAGCGCAAATAGCACCCTCAGGTGCTATAAGTGTAGGTTATAGCACGATGTAGAGTGCACTCAGTAATTTATACGCACTGTTACGTGAAGCTCCAAGTGCATAAACGAGTGCGCGCAGCGCACGAGTTTATGCACGCGGGCTTTACGTGCCAGTGCAAATGATTGCTGAGTGCACGCTACAAAGTATTATAATGTACTTATGTTATAACTGTTTTGAATAACAGTGCAATAACTAATATGCACGCCTACAGCAGTGCTATAACTAACTTATACGGCACGCTATGAATCTAGCAGCGTGCACTTAATTATTGTCGTTAGTTATTGCACTGTTATTTCAAGACAGGTATGATATAAGCGCTATTCAAGATCAGCATCACTATTTAAAGGGAAATTAACACAAACACCAATAGGCCAGCGTAGCTCAGTTAGTCCCCCCTGGCCATTTTTCTGTAGAAGTTTCATCGATAGCACATATATGTAGCACCGTCGATAGCGCTTATAGCGCAAATAACGCATATAGCACTACCAAAAAGCGCTATAGCGCAAATAGCGCATATAGCACCTTCGATAGCGCATATAGCGCATATAGCACCCCCAAAAAGCGCTATAGCGCAAATAGCGCATATAGCAAATTCCATAGCGCTTATAGCGCATATAGCGCATAAAAAAAGCGCTATATCACAAAAAGTGCTATTTCGATTTCGCTTACACGCGTCGGTTACCTAGATAATAGTGTCCGGGGGGGACACTTTTATCTACATAAAAGTGTCTGGGGGGACACTTTTAACTAGATAAAAATGTACGGGGGGACAAATTTTAGGGGGGGACACTTTTATCCGTGACAGGCCAGCATGACAATCTGGCAGGCTAAGTTGTGTCAAAATGGCACTCTGGATTTTGGATGAAATGGTTTTGCGCCAAAATTTGGCCGCTCCGGCCGGCTGGCCGGTCGGCCGAAATTTCCCGCTTACGCGGCCGGTCACCAACTCTAACCACGCTATCACGATGTGTTAAAAATTCGGCTTGAGGGTCAAAGCAGACCGTTCCCGTTACGTGTTTGTTTTCTACGACAATTGCCCCTGTAGGACTGCAGACCAGAGCTCAGAAAAGCATATATGTAATTTGGCCCGAAAAGTATAATTCGGCAAGAAAAGTTTAATTTATCAATACCGATAATACCTTTTAACGGCAGACTTGGCTGTCTATTTTCTAGATCTATGTAGGGTAGGGTACAGTCCGTTGAAGGCCAAGCTTTTACTGCTTTGGTTTGTGAATCAGTATCAGTTCGCTGATAAAGAAGTCTTTCATAATGAGCAGCTCGATCATAGTATTCTTTCTGTTTCTTCTGAGAATTTTTTAAATATTCTTTCGCCATTTTCCACATTAGTTGCAGCTTCTGAAGTCAGAAGCTCAACGTAGGTTGGATCGCCTGCATGCATCGTGCACGAAGTGGTCCACATTGTATCAATCGGAAGTGCAACTGATCGACCGTGGAAAATACAGAATAGAGGTTCTCGAGTGGGATTTTTGTTGTGTCGAGAAGGTGGTGAATAGTAAAAGACATCCCAGACGTGTTGGCTGTATTGCAGTCTGTTCTCAGCATACCCCATACCACAATTGCTCAATTAAACCATATTGTATGTTGCACCATGTGGATCACACGGATCACCAATCTGCATATTAACACACACAAAGATATTGGAAACAATAAAAAATATCAATTCAGTAAAACAGTATATTACCAAGAGTTTTTGTTAATACCGGACACGAATAAAGTAAGTCTGCAATTACTTGCTGAAAAGTATAGTGAAAGTATTGTGACTCTGTATAGCTATATCACTGGCTTGAAGGAGATATTGCGTGTTGTGACACGGAGTGAGGAAGGACACTGAGGACAAGAACAGTGGCGTATCCTGGATTTCGCAAAGGGGGAAGGGGGGGGGGGGTGCGGCCGGGGGGGGGGGGGGCTGCGGAGCAACTGTGAGCCACCTTACCTCGGGGGGGGGGGGTGCGGAGCAATGTGAGCCACCATGTTGAGGGGGTGCTCAAACCGCAAAGGGGGGGGGGGGGGCTGCAGCACACCCAGCCCCCCCTAAATACGCCACTGGACAAGAATGACGTTTTTTGTCAATGACGGAATTTGCAATATTTTTGAGCGAAATTATCTAATGTTGTACAGTTAACAAAAGTTAAAAAAATGTTTAAATTACAAATTTGAAGGTTGTCTAGGCGAACTTGTGAATCTTAGAATTTTAGTAAATTTGGGTTTAATGCAGTTGGGGGAAAATAGTGGACCTATTTCTTTAAGAAGAGCATCTTGGGGGAAGCATTTCTTCAAGAACCCCTATTTCATTTTTTGGATTTTCTGAGATGTGATCCCGCGAAATATGAACCCTCAGTGAGGGGGATATATAATGTTTACAATTTTTTTAGAAACAAAGGCTCGTTGACCCCTTTAATTTTGAAAAAATTGGCCAAATTCATCTCCATTTTTTGGCCAAATTCAAACATGGTCCCAGTTTAGGCTTGGGCTCAGGCTCATCAGGCTTAGGTTCTAAAAAATCGAATTTTAAAAAAATCGTGCCAGCTCAGCGTAAAGAATTTTGCAAGCTAAGCCTAGACGATGGCTTAAAACATCATAACGCAGTCGAATAGAAACTATCCAAAAGCAAACATAGCCTTTTTTGGCTTCAAACTTTGGCCTACGTTCTCTTCCGAAAGCACTGAAAATGCAGTTCACTGCTTCAGTTTCAATCAGTTTCAATGCAATGATTCGTAGCTCAGAAAATACAAATTTGTGGATAAAGGTTCTGTTACAAAAAATGCTTCCATTGAATGTATATATGTCATCAGTCTTGCGTTGACGATAGTCTACTTTTATAATGTTAGATACAATGTGAATTTTAAGTGCTATAAGAGTTTTGGAACTTGATGAATTTTTTGCGCATCTGTCAAAATTCCTGTAAAACTCGTGTAAGGAAGGCCGATACATGAGCTGCCATTTTGCCGTTTTGGTTTTTTTTTAACCACCCTCACGGTTACGGAGGAGTTCGGAAACTACACAAACCGCACTCAACCTTCTCAAGGTCGAGAGAATTGCCATGTGGCAAAACAGCAGGCTGCAATCAGTACCAGTAGTAAGTGTGTATGTGCCTGGCTGTGGGGCCGTGGAGGGCCACAAGACAGTCCGAGGGTCACGCTGGGGGAGCGGAATGCCCGGTAATTACGCAGCATGCGCGCACAAAACGCAGTCTACGCAGCCCCAGGCCCTCGCGCACACGCTTAACTGCGCAGTGTCTGTTAAGTGTGTTTTCCTTGCGACACCCTGCGACATTTGTTTGGCGGCAGAACCGCAGCAGAAAAATCACATCGACTCCAAGTGTGAATCTAACTGTACAAAAAACTGTAAATTCAGGTTACCCGTTCAGGGAATTGTCTACTAGTAATTTTTACACTAGATTGTGCGTCCCGTCCGTGGGAGGGATTTTTTTCTGTTCATGTGTAGAAGAGATGTAAGGATGTATATAGTTTCTCAGACTTTGTATACAAAAAATATATACTTCCCCTAAGGTCAAAGTCAGAGGGCAAAAAATATGATTGCGTGCTGATATTACGACTCGATTCTCTATTGTTGATAATTTTCGACGATTAGCCGCAGTATATATGTCGAAAAATGATAATTTTCGACAAAATTTAAATTTTTTTCGAAAAGCCATAAATCAACGTTTTTCGTTTGAAAAGTGCTAAAAGTGAACTCAGTGCATGCGAAAACCTGTTGACTTGTTTTTACGTTCAGTTTTACTTTTTCCGTCCTGCCGAACCTGCACCTAATAACATTTGTTTTTCATAGTTTTGAGTGCGTTATGGTTTAAGGCATCGTCTACTCTTCGCTGTCAGGCTTCTTTTGGCTGAGCTCGATCTGGCAGGATATTTACTGAAAATTTAGATTTGTGGTTCCTAAGCCTGAGCCTAAGCCTAAAACCCAGACCTAAAGTAACTCCAAATGTGATTATGGATGAAATGGGGTCAGAGTGTCTATCTTTGTTTTGATTCAAAAACATGTACATACGTATATATCAGGGATCGACCGGAACCCTAAAACTACCGGAACCCCTTAAAAATATATACCGGAACCGGAACCCCCTTCAAAAAGACCCTATATTTTGCAATATTTTTAGAAATAATTTTGAAGAAAATTTTTTTGCAAAAAAAACTTGCTCACGTCACTATAACTATAACTTGTCCAGAACGTATTCTAAAAAGATCCGCATCCACATCCGCATCCGCGCGGATGTCAGGAGTCGACATCCGCATCCGCGGATGTCAAAAAAGTGACATCCGCGACATCCCTAATACATATGTAATACAAATTTTTAACCTGAATAATGCACAAAACGTGTCAAAAAGCATCATTTATGATGTATATATTTGCTCTTTATAATCATTTTGGAATTTTTTCTTTTTTTTCCGGACCCCCGGAAAATTTTCCATTTTTTCCGGAAAAAACATTTTTTCCGCGGAAAATTTTCCGGTGCACAACCCTGGTATACAATAAAATCGCACACAGAAGCACAGCATCTCCGATAAAGAATAAGCATTGCATTGCAACACACGAAAGAATGGTAGAATAAAATATCGGAATCTATATATAATTATTATTAAGGTTCTTTAAATTTATGGGTGTTAGGATTAAGTACGAACTTAAGTACGAACCACGACCAGGATATCCATGGATAGGCTTATGGCAAGGCGTTGAATCAATCCTGGTAGGTTTTCGTCCCCGGGCAGGAGGGGACGCTTGGCGTTTTTTGGACTGAAAGCAGAACAGGTACGAGGCAGCAACGAAGTGGTTAAATGTCTCCAAGCGTGCCGGAAGCGTGGAGACGCCTTTGGAAGCTTTCGAGCGATGGCGCGAGAACCACGTTGGTGGGCAAGTTGTTCCAGTGCGGAATTACACGATACGCATAGCAGAAGTGACGTAGATTTCGACGGGCTACAGGGCGGCAATTTACAAGTTTGAGGGGTGTCCACGTAAGCCGGAGTCACTGGCGTAGCGGGAAAGGTGGGTCCAGTCGTAGTCTATGAGATTGTGGAGCAGCTGGTACGTTAAAATCAGATCGGCCCGGAAGCGCCTTGTCTCAAGTTTCTGTAGGCCCAGATACCGCAGACGATCTTCATACGACATGCCAGCCACCCCATACACCATTCTGGTGGCTCTGCGCTGGACTCTTTCTAACAAATTGATATCTGACTGCAGATAAGGAGCCCATGCTTGGCATGCGTATTCAAGTTTAGGCCTGACAATGGAGCGGTAAAGTAGTATAAAAGGCCTCTTGTGCATTATGCCAAAGGTTCGAAACATAAGGCTAACAAGTTTCTGGCCTTCCGCTGCAATTTTTTGGCAATGATTGGAGGACTTTAGGTTGTCAGAGATTTGGCAGCCGAGATGCTTTTCACAGGCTACCGACTGCAGAGGCTCACCGCAAAGATAGTACTCATACTCGGGGTTTTGTAGCCCAAAGTGGAGAACAACACACTTAGGTATGCCAAAGGACATGAGCCATCTCTCAGCCCAGTCACCGGCCAAGTTTAGGTCCCCCTGCAGCACGCTAGCATCTTGAATAAAGTTAAAGGGCTGAAGCTTGTGAAGGAAGCTGGTATCATCTGCAAACTTCCAGACGTGGCTCGCCATATTGTCGTCCAAATCGTTAATATAAAACAGGAAAAGAACTGGACCCAAGACTGATCCTTGTGGGACCCCGCTAGTCACCGCGCAACGCCGAGACACAGCATTGCTAATGATGACAGACTGAGATCGGTTTCCCAAAAAAGCCTTGAGCCATGCCAAGCAAGATCCGCGAATGCCATAGGCTTCGAGCTTGGATAACAGTCGCTTGTGAGAAACCACATCAAAAGCTTTCTTCAAATCAAGAAAAACTGCATCAGCTGCATAGCCCTTGTCGACATATTCAGTCACAGAGTTAAAGAAATCCACTAATTGGAGGGTAGTAGAGCGGCGACTGCGAAAACCGGACTGCGTAGACGATAATATGTCGTGATTTTTGGCAAAACTCAGGAGAGACTTTTTCACAATCGATTCCATTGACTTAGAGCAAGAAGCAGTCAGACTGACTGGTCGATAGTTAGCGGGGTCCAGCTTGGATCCTTTTTTGAATATGGGCACAACATGAGCAAACGACCAGTCTCTAGGCAGGGCGTGACTGTTGAATGATTTATAAAACAGGACTGAGAGCGGTTTTGCCAGTGCATAGCGACACTTCGAGAGCACCAGATTAGAAATTCCATCAGGACCTGGAGAAGACCCTGTTTTCAGCTTGCTGAGAGTGTCCAAGACGGACAAGGGAGAGAAGTCGATCGTTTGTAAGGAAGCCTGAAGCCGAGCCGGTAGGTAAGTGTCCAGATCTACAGGCAGACCGTCATCACTCGTAAATACGGAAGCAAAAAAGTCATTAAAAATATCAGCGACCTCACCAGGGCTGTCTTTGATTTGGCCAGTCTGGTCGCGCAACTGAGGCGTAGCAGTAGAAGGGCGGAGTTTGGATTGAGCATGCCGCCAAAAAATCTTAGGCTTGGTGCTGATTTGATCAGCAATTTTATTCAGAAAAATACGCTTCGCTCGACGAACCTCCATATCCGTTGACACAGATTGACTGGATTGATTGGATAATAAAGTAGTCAAAACGATAACACTATTAAGCTAGTAGATACTGCAAAATCTCTTACAGTATATAATATACACATATGCATGAGATTTGGCGAAAAAGAATAAAAAGGAAGACTAAGACTAAACAAGCCACAGAGTCGAGTCGCAAGAGTCTCTCTAGAAAAAAAATTGAAAATTTTTTGATTTTCAGACCGGTTGTGGTCAATTGGAGACTTATCGGAAAATTTTCATGGGCGAACAAGACAAAATGCAAAGCAAAACCCTGTGTCAGAGATTTTGTGGTTCCGGTTCCGGTTCCGGTATTTTTAAAATACCGGAACCGGAACCGGAGCCAAAAAGTACCGGAACCGGAACCGGAACTCCGGTCGATCCCTGATATGTATATATTATAAGGATTAACATACACTTGGAAAATAGGCTTTAGAAAAATAATTGAATAAACGTCCCTCACCGAGGACAGTGGCGTATGCCGTATCCAGGTTCACGATTTCGCAAAGGGGGGTGAGCCACTAGCTTAAAGGTCTTAAAGGTGGGGGTCTGCGACCCTCTAAGGGGGGTGCTCAGAGGGGGGATCTGCAGCACATCCCACATCCCCCCTAAATACGCCACTGACCGAGGGCTCAAATTCCTGAAGCAAAAATGAACTTTCCTGCTGAAAAATGAAAGTTTCTGCCAAAAGTAGAATAAATCGGCATTTTTGATGAAAAAATTTTTACCAAAAGCTATTCCTATTGATACCGAAATTTTGGTAAAAATTGTCGAAATCGGTGCTTTTTGGTCCAAAAAAAGTAAAAATTGCGCTGTTTGGAAAGAGGGGGGTTGAAAATTAGTAGATTCTGAGGAGGGGGCCGGGGGGTCCCACTATGTATGGACTATTCTGTATATATAGAAATCTTTATCGTTTTAGAAGGCCTTGTGATATTTCAATATTCCCAGTGCTGTGTAGAAATTAAAAATGCCGCCAAAGTTCGATCCAAATGAAGTGAAAATTGGTACGTGTGTCCATGATGTGATAGTCGAGTTTTGTGTATATTTGTGTATTAAATTTTTTATTTTCCAACGTAATTTTGTATTAAAAATTGAAGATCCAAGCCGAAAAGTGTAAAGATTATTAATATTGTCAAGTTTCAGTCAGACAGTATATATTGTAACTAAATTACGCCAAATATAATATATCAAGCTGGTTGTATACGCAGGTCCGTCTATATGTAGAAAGAAACGTTATGATGATATATATTTTGCCAGTCTTCAGAGTAGTGAGTGCCCGTCGTCCATTCTTGTGTGGGCCGTGGGCACTAAATTTAATATGTATTGTAACTTGCAAGGCTTAACGGGCTTAATTTTAGACCCAATTGGAAACCCGTGGCTAAAATTGCAGTCACTAAGAATATAACATGCGTGTGAATGATGAATGATGAGGTTGTGTTATTTTCAGTGTACCTTAGATGCGTGGGCGGAGAAGTCGGAGCAACATCTGCATTGGCTCCCAAGATTGGACCTCTCGGTTTAGTAAGTTGAACTTTATAGAATGTTCATTTATGTATATGCCTACAGGCCGCCCACCATGACCATTGTCATCATAGACTTATTTCTCAGAATCTCTACCTGTGCGTTTTTCTTGCATTGTATTTTTTAAACCGTATAGAAAAAATGATCAAGGGCAAAGGAGTATATACTCTGGATCAAATAAACGTCGCCATAGACCTGGACTCGGCTAAGTCACACATCAGAAGATCAGTGAGATCAGGATGGATTGCATGAAAATCGAGGACGAGACATCCACTACGAAGTGACAAATGGTGAATAGCCCTAACTAGCGGACACGTCGGGGCTATTCTTCTTCTTCTAACAAGGCAGGCAGGGGTCTGTCTGGCTCTCCCAGTCACGCACTGGGAAATCTCCTCTGGTCCGGCAGTATCCATCATATCAGAAAGGAGCACAGCCCTATTGCATAATATTGCAACGAGGAGCAGGACTGTGTTAGGCACGCTCGCTGCGGGTGTCCAGCCACAGAGCACCTGCCTAACACTATTTTTTGGGACCCGGGTGTGAACTTGGGGGAATTGTTTTGCTACCCTAAGAAGGTCCTCGAGCTCCTGCGGCGGTACAGACGGATCCAATAGTGGAGCCGGGTGGGTCTATGGTCCTGGGATCGTGACGTTGAAGAAGCAAGGCAAGAAAAAATTATCTGAGGACCATTTCGAAGATTATATGGCAATTTTTTAACTCACCCAATTCACAGCTTTCCTGGTCGGGTTAAGGATCTTTCTGTGCTTGTGTATAATGCTAAGCAACCATACATGGGCGTGGTCGCGGGGGTGGGGGGTTTCACCACACCCGTATGGCAAGCTCGCCCCCCCCCCCCCAGACAGGTGCTTCACCCGCCCCAGAATGTTTTTAAGATGCTCACGACGGCAAAATCGGTCGCTCACACACAACACACAAGGCAATAATGGTGGCTCACCAAGCGCAAATGAGAAGAAAAGTTGCCCCGCGCCCGCACCCCCCCAGGAATCGCTAGCTGCCCACGTCTAAGCAACACTACAACACTATATGAATTGATGCGCACCATTCGAAAAGAGTGGTTTGACAGTTCTGACGTAGTATTTACTATATTTACTCAACTTGATGTTTATTGTGAAATTAGGTCAATTTTTAAAGATTATGCGTTTTTTGGGACTTGTCTTGAGTTCACTCGCTTAATGCATAGACGCAGACAGGTGCCGTTACAAAAAGTTAGGGTGCCTACCTCCCTACTTCTCCCACCGAAAGGTCATGATAGAGGCACCACCCCGGCTCCCTTGCGACCGAATTTTGGTAGGGTTTAGGCACAGATGTACATTCGGGTCTGGGCGGGGGTCAAGCCCCCCCAGATTTGAGATTTCGGGACAAGCCCCCCTTAGATTTGACCCAGCGGGACAAGCCCCCCTGCTTGATGCTGAAAAAATTACCTGAAAAAAATTACCGCAAAAATTGCACCAGTTTGCTGTGAAAGTGCTTTAAAATCGACCAAAAAGCTGAAAAATCGCTAAATATATCCAAATTTTGCCGAAAATGTTTCATTTTTAGGCAAAATTTGGAAATTTTTTTGCGTTTTTGTCAGCTCAAGTCGCCGAAAGATCGGGACAAGCCCCCCTAAAATTTCGTAAAATCCGGGACAAGCCCCCCCGCAGACCGAGACCCCATGTATGGTTGGCCAGCGAATTGAAGTGTCTTGCCTTGAATAAAAGGTAAGTCTGTGTGAGCACTTTTGCTTAAGTCAAAACTCGAGAGTTATAGTAAAAAGTACTAAGCAAAAAGTATCTCTGTGTGCACCGGGCCTTATTCCCCAACTACAATGTGTGCAATGGCAGTGACTGTGTTTTTCAGTCCCCCAAGAAGGTGGGCGACGACATAGCCAAGGCCACACAAGACTGGAAGGGCCTGCGAATCACCGTGAAACTGACCATCCAGAACCGACAGGCCAAGGTGGACGTGGTGCCCACCGCATCCGCTCTCATCATCAAGGAGCTCAAGGAGCCGCCCCGGGACAGGAAGAAAGTCAAAAATAGTACGGATTGGGTTCCCCTAAAACTTGGGATTTATTTATACTTTTTTATGATGTTTGCTGTTGTTTATGTAATACAGTTAGATCACATCCACACGACGTGACACAGTATGCAGCCTAGTCTGAAATTGCGGTTGCTTTATCTATGTATGCATGTACTATGTATGTAAGCACGGCATACAGAACTGCCGAACATACATGAACTTAATGTATATTTTTTGTTTATATCAAACCAAGCAGTCAACATCAAGCATATATAGTTGACTCCTGTGCTGCATAAAAGTTCGTTAAGGTTCAGGAACTCAGGACACGTTATGGCCAACAAACACTAAGAAAGTTGTAGACTAACCCAATGCTAACTTTTGTGCGCTCTACATTACTTTTTTTCCTAAATTCTCAGCACTCATGACGTTATGGACTCGCTAGTGTTTTGCTTTGTGTTACATAGTATATTATATAATTTTTAAGTATGTTAATTTTTGTTTCAGTTAAGCACAGCGGAAATCTTAGCTTCGATCAAATTCTGAATATCGCCCGAGAGATGAGACCTCGCTCAATGGCTAAAACCTTGGCGGTACGTTTGGTTGTTGTTTGTTGATCAAACGAAATGTAGCCAACGGACCAATGTTAGCAACGTTGCAAGGGTTAAAGCTCTGTTTACGCAGTTGCGGATTGTTTAATGAATTCAGTGACCACAAAAGCACGAATGTAAGCAAAAATACACCTGGATAACGCCTTCCGCATGTATATAATGTTTGTCAGTTCTATGAGAATTTCACACTAATTGCTTCCTGTTTCAGGGCACTGTCCGTGAGATCCTGGGCACAGCGCAGTCGGTGGGTTGCACGGTGGAGGGACAGCACCCGCACGACATCGCTGACAAAGTGGACAACGGAGAAATTGTGGTGCCCAGCGAATAAATCGTTCAACCGTTCATGCCAGTAAGGGGGTGACTGCTCGGATTATTTTTGTTTCCAACCATGTGTACATGCTTGTTTTCGGATCTGGGGTGTCACTTTTTCATTTTTTGATGATTGAAGCAAATTTAGTTTAAAATTTATAGACAACCTGCAAAGTGTTGTTAGACGGCGTCTGCATCATATTAGTTTCTTATTTTTTATTCAGTCTAAGGGCCTAATGCCGCATCAGACTATAACCGAGTTTTAATCCGACTCAACGTTTTAAAAATTATGCTCAATAATGCCAGTCCTTAGCTTCCTCCTGACTAAACGGACTTCACTTTTAGTCAGACGAAAACCTCTTAAAGTTAATCTACGTCTATGTTTATCTTTCCACTTTCTAATTCATCCTTCTACTCCGGGGATATTTTTTAGGAATCAGTTTGGAGTTAAATCAACAGCTCAGTTATTTTAACTGTTTCTTACTCTATCTCTAAAGTTTGGTCTAACATTAATCTGACAAGGAATAGACTCGAAAGGCCCGTAGTGTTGTCTGTCAGTATTAAAGCTCTATATTTCACAGTAGGGCAAGAATTGATTAATGGATTTGGGATTTCCAGCCACCATACGTTTATATTTACTGTAGTTATGCTGCATGAATTTTGAGAAAAGTATTTATTAATGACTCAGTTTATTTTAGTTAACGAAATCTCCAAAATAAACTTTCATTATTATCACATCTGTCAGGGAGTGTCTTTGACTGTTTTGCTTGAAAAAAGTTTTGAGATAAAAAAGCATACCAAAAGCGTTTTCGTGATACTAAGTTTCCATGTTTCCACAAGAAGTCACTTCAGATTCGACAGAATGTGCGTGTTCACGTGTTTATTGGCTTTGCTAGCTATAGAGTTCGTTTATGTGGAAGTTGCTTGCGTTTCCTTGTTTGTTATTTTTACTTTTTATTGTTATATGTCTTTACTATTAAACGTTGAGTTGTTAATTTTCAATTGGGTCACAAACTATGAATATTTTCTTAAAATTTAGTATGCAAAATGTTAGATTCTCCCTAGTTTAGTTTTACTACAGCATTTGGTTGTGGTTTTGTTTTGTAGCGTCAATGTGAAAGGTAGTGATTTTCATGTTCATGTTTCAATCAGGTTAATAAGTTTCCAGTGGGTTAAATTTCAGTTTTAGGGCCTTTTCATAAAAAGATTAAAAATCGAAGATAAAAATAAATCTTTTTATGAAAACGACATTAAAATTCAGTTGCAGCTATGAAGATTAAAAATATTAACAATTCATAGTTTGATGGCAGCGTGAATCTTGATTTTATGAAAACGTGATTAAACACTTTTAATATTTTTAATATCGCTGATTAATTTAATATTTTTAATCTTTTTATGAAAAGGCCCTTAGTAAACTCCTTATGGGTTTTTTTGTGGCACAGTTGAGTGGTTTTTTGAACTGGCAGTCAAGTGGTAAGATGAATCCACTTGGGTTACTGAGTTCAGTCCAGTGACATTGTATTATGATCAATTAATTTCTTGAACTTTTTTTTTGTTCGAAAATTTTGGTCAATATTTTGGAAAAGAATGTCTTTAAATTTGAACAGTATGTTTACAGTATTCAACCAATTCAATCTGTAAAGCTGTGCTATGTGTATTCTGTTCTATAGAAATTTTCTTATTAGTTTATGTACACGTATAAATTGGTATTTTTGAAATTTGTGTTGCAGCTTGCAGTTGCAGCTGTTTTTAATTTGCTTTTCACTTTTAAAGTCTAAGCGAATAGTGAAAAATAAATTGAACCAATTGAAACTTTAGTTGAAATAACTAGTAAAACATTCTTTAGTAAGTAGGTCTAGGTAATTGTCGTGTATACTATCTTACTTGACCGATTGCAATTTCCATTTTACTGGGTAGTTTGTCTGCGTCCTATTTTGTTGTCCTAACGCGAAAGTTGATAGAGATGCTAGAAATGATTTTGTCTGTTTCAGGTGGCCTATAACAAAAAACAGTTATCACAGCCCTCTGAATAGAATATAATAAGAATGGACGAATGATTTATTAATTAGTTTGCTTTGTGTTGTATGCTCTGTATGACACATTGCTGAACTACGGTTATAATGTGTAACTTTGTTCCGTTGTATTCTTATATTTTGTTGATTTGCTGAATTACTCTGTTATTATTACTTTGCTTTGACCGATACGTGTTAATCAGTTGAAAAAAATTTTATAAATCGTCACATTTCAAATGTCAGAAAAGCTGGTCCGGCCCGACCGCTCCGTCTGCTTTTCTGAATTTGAAATGCGACTTTGTCTGGTCTTGGTTTTCGTTTCGTTTAGTAAAATGTTTGAATGGTGTCCGTTTTGCGTTCTATGAGTATCAAACAACTACTGCAATTCCATTTGCAGTTCTTGGTGGTATCAAATCTAATTAGTTTTGAGGGTCGGTTCTTACTTACAGCCGCATGTCTATCAAGTCGTGTATTTGAAAGGAGGTTTTTTGAGTGGATAAATATTGCAGAAAGTTTGGGTTGTCGTTAGCATAATCTAAATTTGCTGTTCAAATCACTAGAAAGTTTGTTTTCAAAGGCGAGCAGGTAAAGTGAGGGTGGACAAGTTCTTAGCAAAATTAGTGCTGTTTTAAACTGCAAGTGCAGCACTGCAGCACTTCGTCCCTTCAGTCATAAACAATCGCGTAGCTAATACTGTATTAGTATTAGCACATGGACGTGGTTTTTAATTGGCGAGTTGAACTGACATAGTTTGGCTGTATCAAGTATGAATCGACCTATCATAAAGCTTACAGTAATTGTAAATAAGCTTGTTTTTCTGTCTGAGCAGATGCCCTGTCCTCAGATGAGCAACGGATGCCCGTTCATGTTGTAGCTTTAGGCCGGGTTCACGCTGGCACGAACACAGGCACAGCCGGTGTACATGCACTTAGTTCCAAAATTTTATCCTGTGCGTAAGTACTGCCCAATCACCGTAGAGATTCTGTAGCTACTAGTTGGAATTGGGATATGGGCATAGTGCGACATTCGGCTCGATTCATGCTTACGTCCGTATGTCCGTCCAGCCTGCAAAAGTGCGAAATAATGACGTAGGCATTTGGCGTAATTTTGCCGGCTGAACGCACATGCGGCTGTAAGTAAGAATCGAGCCTTATGGGAAATATGTGGCTTTGAGGTGAAACATTTATCGAAATGGATCTCATGTCTGTTGAAGCATGAAACGTTATTTTTTTCTTTGAATTTTAATTTCGTTTAATCTCCGCAATCAAATAGTTTTTTCAAAGTGGTTTATCTCTACTATAAAATAGTCCGAGAAAGATCCAAAACATCGAAATTTTACGGCATAAATTTCATGACGAAAACGCAACTTTAGAATAGAAGAGGAGTTAACCTGGCGGACCTCAATTTGATTGGTTGTCCTTGTGCAAGTGCCAGTGTGAATCCTTGAGTCTTGAGGTGGCTGTTTTAACACGGTGTGAGGCCGTCAATATCATGCGTTTTTAAAATGAAGGTTAAGATTCGGTTTTGCGCTTGATTCAGTCTATATGTAAATATATACCCTCAGGGGCCAAGGTACCAAAGTCTACCAGTAAGTGCACAGTCGGGTGTACTGTAGAAATTTTTTCAAATTTCATTGCGTAACACTTGATTCGGCGCTTACATTATTCGAGCCCCAGCTCGACAGGTACGAAAGTGGAGGGTTGAGTGATACTTACGGCCGTATGTCCGTTCAGTTGACAACAAGTTGATTTTATATAATATACCTAACTGTTCTTGGCCGCATTATTTCGTAATTTTGCCGGCTGAGCATATGGCTGCAAGTATGAATTGACGCTTTTTATTTTTCTGATTTTGTTGGGTGAACGGAAAAACGGTTGTGAGTATGATTTGAGCCGCAAACACAGGGAGAGGGCCAAGGACAAATTATTCACAATGAAAATAACGCAATCACTTGGGCCAAACTTTTTCTATGCGTGTCTTACTGTTACTATATATATACTTAGCTGAGTCTTACATCTTAGTGGTGAACTAATGTCGAACACTGAGAGGCAACATTTGATTTAGCAGCTACTTAGTGTACTCTTGTTTGCTGATTTTTTATTCAATTATGAAGTCACACGTTTTTTTGTCTCATTTCAACCTTTTTTGTCAAACTTACATAGTGTCTATGTACTCTGACAGTCGGACATATTTTTAGGGGTGGGGGTGGCGCCACCCGTTCAGTCCGGAATCCCCATTTCCCAAAAAATTTTCCGTTTTAGTTGTAGTTTCAGTGTTTGCGATTTTTTAAGCTGCAGCGATATCGCTTTGGTGTGGTTTTTGTGTCCATTTTGTTTCATATACATTTAGCTATAATAAAGTACTAATTAACCATTTCTTCTCCTACAAACAGTGTTTTATCGTTGCGCCCCAAATTTTCGTCTGCGCCCCTACATCTATGGTACCCCGCCATAAAATTTTGTCTAGAAATATGCAAATATGCCACGACTGGCATACTGTGACTCTGTGAGTACAGGAGCCATGCTTTGAGTATGTAAAGGTCTATTCAAACGAGGTTCCATCCGCGCATTGCATGGCGCTCGCTATGGCGCATGCCATGGAGCTTGAGCGGGGACATTCTATAATTAGAATTTTCACACTGAATGCCTGCTGCATTATTTCACATAATGCAGCAGGCAGTGTGTATTGTGCCCGCTCATGCTCCATGGCGTGTGCCATGGCGTACGCCATGGAGCGAAATGCGCCCTCGTGTGAATAGGTTTTAAGACTGATCGCTCATAGGCTCGTTGCATGCTTACAACCTTATTACGCTTATTACGGCTTATTATTATTATTACGGCTTATTGTTCGTTCGGCCAGCAAGATCGCGCAACAACAAAAACGACGCCCATCTTTTTCGCGATTTAAAAGAAACAGCGTCAGTCTATTACGTGTGTCGGGTAGAGTGGTTTTGTCATAATTATTTCAACTGTTTTAGTTCGAAATAATGGAGCGTCATAGACTGACCTCGAAAGGCTGTTGGTGACTGCAGAGACTTTGATACGGTACGTATGATTTAAAATGCTTTAAGGGGGGGGCTACCCAGGTCAAAAATCAAAGTTCTCCAATTTTGCTTATTTTCACATATGTTACTCCCCCAAGGCACCTCTACTTCAGATAAGAACAATTAAGCTTGAAGGTGCACTTTTGGTTCAGTGTGTTTGTCAGTGTATTCACATAGGCAAAATTACGCCAAAAAGCCTAAAAGTAGCCCTTAGTTGGACAGTTCTAACACAAACCACATCAAGCCAATCAGGCTGAAACTTGGCGTGGTAGTAGCCCAGATGTAAGCGCAAAATCGTGTGATCCGGATTTTCGATATGTATTTTCAGATCTAAAATTGAGGGCGAAATGTGAAAAAATGGGCGTTTTTTGGGCCCGCCAAATTTGAGTGATTTTACATTTGGCGTCACTGCTCAGTGCTCAGGCCATGGGCAAAAATTTAAAAAAATGGATCATAGAGGTGGAGATATGACATTGGGTTATCGAATCATGTAAAAATTAGCTTCGTCAGTATTAACAAAAATTTCGAGTAAAGGAACGCTTTGTGAGCACAAAAAACTTTTTTTGCGCCTATGATTTACACGTAAATTTGAATTTTTGGGAGCCCCTAGTAAAAAATTGGCAAAAGCTTTGGTTCCAGTTTGTTACATCTGCGATGCGCCTTCCGTGGGGCTACATTGTGTGCAAATTTGGAGCGAATCGGAGAACCTAAAATTTTTACTTATACAGGTAGCCCCCCCTTAAGGACTAATTATGCAGAATGATTGCCCCACTAACACAAACTTTTTTCAAAATTCAATATAATACAGATGCTTTTCCAAAGATTCAATTGACAACATTTAGTTTTCGCAGTTGTATCCGCCACATTTTAGCTTACCTTCATGTCTTGTGCATCGATTTGAGCCAAATTGCTTAATTTTTTGCATTGTGCATTGAAGCTAAAATAACCCATAACAGCACTTTTTGTTAAAAAACTAGTGAACTAGTCGATTCTGTACTTACCCACTTACCCAGAGCGACGTAGAGACTCCAGTTCCACTTTGAGTTCTAACACAAAAATACACGTCTGACGAAAGCGAGGGTCCTATGAAAGGTAAAATTAAATGTGTGTTTGCATTGCGATGTCCAAATTTACTTAAAAGTAAATTCACAAGCTGGGTTTTATTTTTCGCTGGCAAATTTTTGCAATTTTGCGAAAAGCTTGAAATTTTTTTAGCAAAATCAAATTGTTTTTCGCAGTCTTACTTTTGTTACTTAATGCAGTAGATTTTACATTTAAAGTTAATAAAACATTATTACGCCTATACAGGACTGACGCAATTTTTACCTGTTTTGGCCAAAAAGCAACGATTTTGACATCTTTATTTAAATTTATGGAGCCGTCCTGAGAATTTTGTGTAATTTTTCACAATTTTCACGATCGATGTTCAGTCGTAAAGAAATTTCAGAAGACCCGGCCAATGACCAAGTTAGGCCTGAAAATGCTATCATTTTGAAACGTTTCCTTTCTTAATTATGTCACCTCCGACCCCTATTAGACTGTCTATTAGTGTTACATGCAGTCGTGCAGTGTGAGTGTGATGATATGTACATGGAAGAAATTGTGTCCCATTTACAGTCACTAGAAACATCAAATCACAAAGTTGCACGAGTCCGGGCATAGAGGATCAGAAAAAGTCGGAGAAATTTTCTGTTTTCAGGCCAAATTTGCTCAATTGCGGACGTATCAGAAATGTTTTCCGACTAAACCACAAAAATCAGCGCATAGACCTTACGAGTTCACTTCCACTGCGTCAAAATTTTTCCGCAATTTTGCGAAAAGGTTTGAAATTTTTTCGCAATCATAAAATTTTTTTCGCAATTGCGAACGTTTTTCGCAAAAAAAACCCAGCTCACAAATTTTGCTCGGTTGCTACAATAAGTCGAACATAAAACCGTGAAGTGAAAACAAATTCATTTGCACCATTTAGCATCGCTCCTATCACGGTCACCCACCCGTCTGGTTATAGTGATAATTGTATATATAGTACATACATACTACATACCTGTTTCCTGAATCCTGACATGTGATAAGCATTGGACTAAAAGGTTGACTATAAGACTGTTTCCGAGCCATCACAAGACAAGATGGTATGATTTGAATTTTGGTAATACTTTGTTTGTGAATAAAATTATGTCGAAAACAGCAAAAGAAAGATTGGTTCCTTTCAAGAAGAGTCGGCAGAGTTCGTCTTCAAACTTTGATCAAGCTGGACGCGATTCGTCCCCAACTTTGTCAGTGGATTCCTCAATTTCTAAAATTATCCATCACCTAAAATCTGATAGTTGGTCGGCCCTATCTTTGTCCAGTAAAACGGCACATGAAACTGGATCTAGTACAGACTGTGTAAACCTGAGCGGATTAAGCGGATTTACGGGATTAAGCTTAACTACTAATAACCCAGGCTCAGCTTCTACTTTAAGCCTGAGCACGGCTGTAAGCGACATCCCGCTAAGATTTCGTTTGCCGGAAGAGGAATTCGTAAAGAAACCTCGATTCGTTTTTGTAAAATATATTGAGCGCCGTTGCATTTTTGGAATAGTGTTGTTTTTACTTTTTTGCGCTTTGACAATCAGTGTGGTAATATTGGCTGGGAAATTGCATCATGCTACATCGGTTAATGATGGTAATAAAACTCTAACTTGAGTGATGTCATGCTAAAAAATTAGTTATCTAAAACGGGTTCTTGTTGGTTTTTAGTCTGTGAAAAGAAGGAATGAATTGAAATATAGCAACAGTTCCTCGCATGAATGCCATTGCGTAGCCCTATTAGCTAGACATGTAAGAGTACAAAATTTTTGGTTACCTCTCCCCCGTAGGTGGTGGGACCCCTTTGCTAGATCTTTGTAAAATTTCTACATACCCTGCGCCGAAACTGCCGCAATGTGGACATTGTCGTAGCCGAAAAGCAGCTATTTTGGGCAGGGTTGACGACGTGATATCCACTACTAATGCAGTCTTCTCTAAACGTTTGGATATAACTCAGGGTCTCAGCTCAGGCTGCAGAATTTTTTATTGTGGGCAAAACTGGGCCAGTTTGGGACGTCTCATAGTGACTACTGTATCAATAATAAACGAACAATAAGCAAACTATCATGCTTTGAAGTAGCTAATGGCTTGATTAGCTAATATTGCAAAAAGTTTTCAATAAAAGTTGGGCAAAACTGGGCCAGTTTGGGACGTCTCATAGTGACTACTGTATCAATAATAAACGAACAATAAGCAAACTATCCTGCTTTGAAGTAGCTAATGGCTTGATTAGCTAATATTGCAAAAAGTTTTCAATAAAAGTTGGATATTTTCTGTGTCGCAGTTGCACTGTAGCACAGTAGCACACGATCATACATGGGCGTGGGAGGGGGCTTTCACCCCCACCTAGACGGCAAGCTCAGCCCCCCAGACAGGTGCTTCACTCATTCAGACGGCAAGCTCACCCCCCTAGACAGGTGGTTCTCACCCCCCCCCAGGATGTTTTGGAAGCTGCTCACGACGGCAAATTTGGTGACTTGCAAGTACGATGTTGAGGTTTATTTGAAAACAAAAGTTTTAGGCTGAGTCAAAAGTTGAACGTTTTGTGAATTCTGGCTATTGTATCGTCCAGTTGCCATGTATGAGGAGAAGATCGAAATATTAGATTAGCCAGAGGCCCAGCCCAAATGCATGGTGCAAACCCAACCTTAGTCGTTGCGCAGTAGCTTACGACTAAGAATTTTAACGTTTTTGCGCGGTCGCCTCAGCGGCTGTGCATACTAATTTCAGTTAATGCACTGAAACTGAATATGCATGTAAATCATGCTCAGTTTCAGTGGCCAGTGCATCACTGAAGCCTGCTGGAATGACCAGCTGTGACTTGTGGGCGACTCGCAGCGCGTACGTTGTGTGTGTATGTGTGTGTGCGTGTCTTTGCATAACAAACTACAATGGCAGACTGAAAATCGATGATCTGCAATATCGATTTTTTTAAATCACTTTCAAGGTAGTTCTTCCAGTGATGCTCTTGACAAAATATTTAGTTACGATTATAATCAAATCATCCAACGGAGCTGTGGCCTAACGGTTAAGGCGTGTGACTGCTAAACACGGGTTAGGGGGTTCGATTCCCATCAGCTCTGAAATTTTTGCAATTTTTTTCTGACATCGAAAGTAGAATAATGTTTTTAGTCTGTTTCTTTGCATGATATAAAAATCAAATGTTATATAGCATTCTAAATTCAATTCTTAAATTGTATGTACTTACACATACGTAAAACGTAATCGTCGAACAGATTTTCAGACTCATTCAGACTCGATTGAAAATGAAAATCTAAGTTTTATGTACTGACAAAAAATTTTGGTGTGTGCCGCGCCTAATTTTACTGATACGGCACAATAATACTTTATTGTGGTCACGTCGAATTATGAGCCCTCGTCAGCAGAATTGCTTTTTACGTGCCAATTCAGAAGGTTGGAACTTGGAAGTGAAGCATTTTCACGATTTATACAACTTATACGAAACTAGATTTTACACAAGGTTACGGTACATGCTTATTTCAGTTAAATAACAGTGAAGCTAAATGCACGAATTTTAAATTTTACGTTTCCAATATATACTAGTCCTTCTAACAAAGGCTAGGTTTTTGAATAATTTTTTCAAAGTAAATCAGTTGTTATCCTATATTTGTCACATTAGCCACAGATACAGTCGTTGAATTTGAGAGAGAATAACTATTTGATACATTTGATGATGCATTTGGGACATGACTTTCTGTCGTTGAATTTGAGATAGGACGACGTATTGCCGTTATCGTTAACATTGCATTGGGTATAGTAGTAGTTGTCGACATACGTGGAACCGCTGTTGTTGTTGTCGTTAAATTTGTAGTCGTAGTAATGGCTTTATCAGTTTGTCTCACGGCGAAATATATACCCACAATAATAGCTGCAGTTCCAAGCATTACTACGAAAAAAATTACGCAGCATAAGACTCTGGAATGAGCTTTCACTATTTCGTCTCCTGTTTTTGACAAGTCGAAGTCTTTTTTTGGGCGTCTGGGGGCTACATAGGGCGGCCTTTTTTGAATCTTCTTGGGCAATGGTTTGTCCCACACGGCCAAAGGAGCACGATTTGGTAACAGTATCGCCGTATTAACTGATAGCGTCTGAGTGGAGACTGTATCTTGCGAAGTATTGGCCGCTGAGACAGAAGGTAGCGGCGTGTCAAGTTGCACAACGTTTTCATCTATTGCTTTTTCCGTAGCTGATTCTGTAGCTTTGCTGTCTCTTCTTACTTCCTGAAACGTATCCGTATCCTTGCTATCCCTTTTAAGGCTTGAATCGGTCATAACTGCAAAGCATTATATGTTTGATTGAATTTGGATTACACACATTATCAGTACACAACAAGCAGAATTTGACATCGAGTACTATCGAATCAAAGTTTTTTTGCATCGATTAGTTGATGTTAGTGCATTATCGAAACATTTTCATCCTGTACTGTAGTGTATCTATGATTTTTTCTTGCTATGGACTCGTGTGCGTATTAAATTGGATACTTTTTTAGAACTTAAGTTGTGAATTTGAAACATTCCGTTGTATTAAAAAATTTAGAACATTTAGTGTTGAAAGTTGAAAGTTTGTTGGAGATGTGTGTGTTTCGCTGCAGCTTTTTCTTCTCACATTAACTAAATATTGGTTGGTTATCGTGACATTTTGCCTAATATTTAGTTGCAAGAATAGTGCCTGATATTTAGTTGCAAAAATGGTTGCCTAATATTTCGTTGCGCAAAAATAATACTGAATTTTCTTGCAAGGCTACGACATCTATTGAGCCTGAAAAACCTGATTTCAGTTGAATTTGTTTTGAGGAAAGTGTAACAGGTTTCATGAAGCCGGACGTTCGGACTTCCGTTGCACGCAATTCATGTTTTTCGTTTCATGAGGCTATTCATGTTACCTTTATAATTTCTGGAGAGTTTGATGGATTTTTCAATAAAACATAATATGTAATATATATATATGTATATACATATATAAATAGTTTGTAAATTGATTTGGATATTTACTTGGAAATGGAAAAGAAGAACTGAAGGGTCTGATTCCACACTTTCATCTCATTTTTTCTTATACTATATATATATATATATATATATTTATATTTATATATATATATATATATATAATTTATATATATATATATATATATACTTAATTTCTGTTAAATTTTCCCCTCCCATCCAACCCCTCGTTTTAAACTTAAGATTGCACTTTTAGAACTTAACAATATGTTAAGGAGATCATTCAACCGTGTTCTGACCCCCGAAAAATTTCACAGCTGGGCATGTTAAATGATGATTGGTTATTTTTGCCTTCACTTGCATACACACCATTTAGAAACTTTCGCACAAAAAACATTTTAAAAGTTCCTTGATACTAAACTTGTGTATTTTTGGCATTTCATAAAACTTTTTACTTTTTGCGTAACAAGTCGGTTTACTGAATTTCTTGTAGTTGAAGGTCAACACTGGAGCGGTTAATGCAGCGATTTTGCGATTATTACATAAGGATTTTTGTACTGTTTTAGGGTTAAAAAAATTGCCACTGGAGATTAAATAAAAAATAATCTTTACTGTTCCATCTAGATTTGTCTGCAGTCTACACTGAGTCGACCAAACCGAACTTTTTTTAATTTGGAAGTTTTTCGTCGTGAAGTGTTAAATATATACAGTTGCAAAAAATAGTTAAAACGTGTTTTCTGATAAAGATTGTATGCATGTATTTTTCTGCAGTTTTTGTTAAACTGAAGTTTTGTTTCTTAATGAGAACAACTATATCTGCAGTTTGCATTTTTGTTGTTTTGTTTTACTACAGCTTTGGCCTAATGCGAAATATTTTACATTTCAGTAAAACGCGAGTGTGATATATATTTTTGAAATTTCAATTATCATGTTTTGATCCAAATATTAAATTGAGCATTTTACTTTACGCATAATATGCTAGCTATATTCCGACAACATTTTACTATTATTTATAAATTTTCAAGTATTTGGTTTATTGCGTTAATTTTGTCGGATTTGTTAACTCCTGCTTTTTCTCAAGGATTCGGTAAGACCGTATAGACTTCAACATAGACGGAAGTTTTTCATACCTTATTATTAACTGCATTAGATTTATACATAGAGTAACTTCATAACTTGAAACAGGATTAACTGTAATCAATAAAATTTTGTAAGCAATTGCAGCTAACACAGTTTAGTCGTTTACAAAGTTAAGTTAATCTATATTGTTAATCTAATCCAGTTTCTATGATTAGCCTCTTGGCTCTTGTTCAGATGTCTAAGGTCTATTTCATAAATAAAGTTAACAGTACTATCAAGCTTAATTTACTTAAATAACTCTATTATATGCTGTGAATAAATGAGTGAAAGCCAAAACTATCAGCGGGTGCAAGTTTTTGTGAAATTTCACTTCACTGCGAAAATTTTCGGGGGTTCTGGAATTCAGAATAACCAGTAAAATTGAAGAACATCGAAATTCAGAATTTATTATATTTTTAAATTATTTTTATTATAAGGTCAAGGGAGTCTGTTCTGTTCCTTGCTGCTGTGGCTATACTATATTATAGTATATTATACTATTCCATATAATTACTCCCTATAAATCCGTTAGTCCAACTCTAAACAGCGCCTTTTTTAAAGTTTCCAAGCTTGCTTGTTAATCCGTTTAATCGGACGAAGACTAACTCCCTTAACCACATCAAGCCAATCAGGCTGAAACTTGGCATAGTAGTAGCCCACATGTAAGCACAAAAACGTATGATACGGACTTTTGATATGTATTTTCAAATCTAAAATCGCGGGCGAAATGCGAAAAAATGGCCTTTTTTGTGCCCACCAAATTTGAGTGATTTTACATTTTGGCGTCAGGCCATGAGCAAAAATTTAAAAAATGGTTCATAGAGGTTGAGATATGAGGTTAGGCTATCGTATGATGTAAAAATCAGCTTCGCCAGTATTAACGAAAATTTCGAGTAAATGGACGCTTTGCAACCACAAAATACTTTGTCTATGATTTACACGTAAAATTGAATTTTTGGGAGCCTCTAGTAAAAAATTGGCAAACGCATTGGTTCCAGTTTGTCACATCTGCGATGCACCTTCACTAGGGCTACATTGTGTCAAAATTTGAAGCGAATCAGAGAACCTAAATTTTTCTCTTATACAGATAGCCCACCCCCCTTAATCCGATAAAATATTGGACCCTTCCCTTAGTCACAGCTTTTTGCAAAGTTATTATTTGGGGTATGTTATATCAACTGATTTGATGTGCAATGGTAATCTGCCGCAGCTTTTCGATACTGCCGTGTGGCAAGTTTGAACCACTCTTAATGCATATCAATCAGTCAAACGCAAGACACGCTGACGCTGAACACGGCAATTTGTGTTAGAGATTTGTGATTGTTTGTTTCAAAATTCTCTGTTCCTAATCCCTCCTGTAATCTTCTCTACAATCTTGTAGTGTAATTAGAAAGAGACCTACATTAAAATTTAACAAACTGTTTTTCACAAGGAAATAATCAGCAATGAAACAAAATTTGCAGTGGCTGAGATCTGCATGACTGATATGTCAATCCATGATTTGTCAAATCAAATCAAATTTATCATCAAATCTATTTTTTTAAATTTACTATTTAAGAAAAAAGCTAAAGTTCGGTATGTTCAGAGTTCAGACGACAGCTACTGAGACGGACAAACGCTCACACAATAACCAGCTGCAGCCAGTCTCAGTCCCAACGTACCGATACACGCATGGGTCTCACATTCTCAGTGGGTCCGAGACCGTAGAAACGTAACCCCCTACGCCCCTTGGACAGCAGGCACCTCCCTTCAACTCCCCAGCCCCCTCCATAGTCCATACGTAGAACGGGGTTAAAATTTGGGGCTCTCCGGCCAAATTTTGGGGACCCTCCCCCCCTGATGGACCAAAAATACCCTACATTTTGCAAAATTTTGTAAAATTTTTCGAAAAAGTGTCATTTTTACCAAATTTTGCCCAAATTTGCGAGACCGTCCCCCCCGGTCCCTCTATTTTGGTGGGGTCCCCCCATCCCTCCTCCTGCTTGTATGGTCCCTTCTGATATCTGATGGCTGAAAAAGTGCACCAAATTTCCATACAAATTTTGAAAAAAACTGCAAAATTTTTCCTGCTGCAAAACCAGGAGCCGCCCTCCCTCCGCTGAGGGTTGGGCACCCCCTCCTCGCCGATTGCTCCCATGCATTGTTACTGCATCGTTACCATCAAATACATGTATAATTGGCTTTGACTAGTCAGTCATTTAGCTGTATTTAGTAGGGTAGGGGGTAGATTCATACTCAAAGTCGTATGTCCTTTCGGCCGGCAAGCTTCCGAAGTAATTGCGCCACGAATATGTAGTATATATGTATATAATAATATAAGATCAAACTGTGTCAGTGTGTCGTGATTTGTTCGCAATTTTGCCGCATGAACGGACAAACGAAAACGACTGTAAAGTATAAATCGAGCTTATTATATTCGTCATAACTAGTCCAATTAAATTCAATTTCTCTGTTTCAGCTTGCGGTTCGGATGCAGAGTTTGTGGCGCGTGTGATCACCGGCTCAGAGTACGAGAATAGTCTGTTCTATACGTCTCAGAATGCCAAGGACGTGGCGGATTGTGCCAAAAAGTGCTATCTGAAGGAGTTCTGTCGATCGGCCGTCTACAGTCCGTGGCTGACCAAATGCGAATTTTCCTATTTCCAAGGCTCGTGTAATGGCGTCGCCCCTGAAGACCTTGTGCGCAGCTTTGAAGCCCCACAGGGCGGGCTTGCACGGGTGCTGATTACGTGTGTGGAGTGTCAAGGAGGTGGGTAGGGAGGTGGGATTTAGGGAATTAACAGTGGACTGCAGCGAATCGGTTTACCTGAGGATGAGTATTTAATCGGTTAAAGTGCGCTGCAGCAATGAAGATTAGCGCGATGCGCTCGCATACTTAAGTTGAAAACTTGTATAGATACTGGCTACCATACATGTAACAGCACCAAAATTTTGGGTACCCCTCCCTCCTTGGTGGGACCCACCCCTCCCCTTGTGTTTGTGTCTACCCAAAAATGACGCAATTTTTACGCTTTTTGTTGACCAAAAAATACTGATTTTGACAATTTTTGGCGAAAAATTTTTTTTTTTTGTTTTTTCAAATTTTGGCCAAAATTTGACTCCCGTTGGACCCTTTCCCCTCTTTTCCTCCTGGCGGGACCCCCTCTCCTTCCCCCGGGACCGAATTTTTTGAGAGGGGCTCTTCCCCCCCTCCCCCCCAACTACATGTATGCTGGCTACGATTTAACTAAATTAATTCAACAGTAGTTTAGTTCAAGCTCAGACTTTGTTGTGTTTGGTGCTGTCCACGGTTAGGCAATTGAGCTGTAAATAAAGAATATCATACGTCGGTAAATGAAGCATGAAGAGCAGTAAATCAGTAATTGTTGTCAAGCAAAATAAACAGCTCAGTTTTGTTTCACTAAGAGTTACTTACTGGTTTTATGAGACAAATTTAGGAAAAAATGGTTTGTTAATAGCCTTTTTTACTGTTTTATTTGCTGCAATTGCTATAGATTGCTACAGTTATTGTTTGGAAATTCTATTCAGAAACTTTAATTTTGATAATTGCGGTAATATTAATATATACTACTTTTTTCATGAAATTTGTCAACATATATATTTTCTTGTAGAAAATAGATTAGTTTAACACTTTAATCCATCAATAACAATCTTAATATCTCATCAGTAATTCTAATAAATGAAAAACGAAACTTGTTTTCTAACTTCTAACTTCAAATACTGCCTGGTTTCCAGCGATAAATTCTTTCATTCATTTTCTTGTGTTTTTTAGGTCGCCGTGTTGACGAGCCTGAGCGTCCGCCCGCACCAGCCCGCACCAGAGTGGTTACCACGACAACCACCACCCAAGAGCGGACCGAAGAACGGGTTCGCACCGTGGTAGTTCCCACGACCCTGGGAGAGGAGGCGCCAGAAGGTCTTGACGACAGTCTGTTGCAGGAACTGAAGCCAAAGCCAGAGGAGAATATTGAAAATCCGCCCAGCGTGTCCGAAAGACGACAGCTAACGCAGTCTGTGTCGGTGCCGTTTAGTCAAGAAGAATTCGGTAGGTAGTTATATTATTGCCGGAATTTATAATATTGCCTGCTTTAATTTATAGCCTACCAAAAAATGACCATGAGACAATAAAAAACACGCGATTTCACTACGAAATGAACGAATTGCAAGAATCAAGACTGCTAGAGTGAGTAGGCACGAAAATTGGGCCGCCTGTTTTGTGTCAGGTCTTGGAAATTTCTGGTCAGACTTTAGTATTGATCAAGTAATTGAATATGGCTAATTTATTTAAATCTAATGTTTTTTCGAAATTCAGTGTTAATAACTCGTAATCTTAATTTTTGAGAAACGATTTTAGCCTAATTGTTGATTGTCGATATTTATTTTAGAAAGATGGAGCACAGCGTGTTACGCATCGGTGGATCAGCACGTGTTGTTGGGGGCTGGCTTCGCCGCTGAGAGAGGGTTGACTTTGCCAGAATGTCAGGTGCGATTTTGAATTTTTTGAGATTCGCTTCTTCAGAATCTTATTCTTGTGATGTATCTATAAGCAACTCGACAACTGAGTTGCTGGGAAACAAGACAAGTCGATTCCAACCTACGAAGATCGACCGGATAACCGCGGTTAAACAGTGGCATTAAATGTATATAATTACATGCAGACTAACGAGTATGTATGTAGTTCTTGGCTGTGGGGGGCCACTATTTAATCCGAGGTTCACGCATGGGGAGCGGAAGGCCGTGTTTTTGATGGCTAACCCGTGTCATGTGCTAAACCGAGACTTTGGGTCATTTTTTGCCATTTTTTACCTATTGATTTGATGACTTTTTACAAGTTTTTAGATAAAATTACAAGACTATGGTCAGACATAATAACTACCAACTAGACCTTAAGATCCGTTTACATTCATTCATATTGCTTGTTTCAGTGCTTGTGTGCGCGCAGTTGGACGTCTGGTCGCTACAACGTGCAGTGTCGGTCGCTGATCTACTACCCAGACTCCCACGAGTGCGTGCTCAACTCACAACAAAAGTCCAACAATTCCCATCCCATGGTCGAAATCGCCCCAACCCAACAAGTCACCTATTATGACTTTGTTTGTCAAAGAACTGGTAAGTTTGGAATTTAGTTTGTTCGCTTTTTTACTCATTTTTGCAGATCTGAGTGCAGATATTGTTTGTATTTTTTGTCATATGAAAGCTGGTATCAAAACCATATTTATTATTAGTTAACTTCTTATTAGAGGTATAGCATTTCAATAATTTCAGGTACCCCTCCCCCTTGGTGAAACTTTGCCCTACCTTGAGCCTAGTGAAATTGTAACTCCACTTTTCTTTATATGAATATAATTTGGTGTATTATTATATTTTCAGAGTCAGAAATCATGAATTTCATTGCGCATGTTTGTGACTTCGTCGATTTGCCACTGCCGACAAGTAAGATTGATTTTGAGACGAACAACGATTTATTTAAAATGTAAAAGGCGTGATAGAGTTTTTCTTTACTTCTTTACTTCTTTGTAACCTTATGTTTACAGTTAAGTAAGGAACACTGGCATGTGATCCGGCCAGGGTTTTTTTTTTGGGTCCACGAGTGGGTCCAGACTCAAGTTCTCTTAACTGGACCCAACAAAAATTAGCCTGACCCAAGCCAGACCCAAAAGCGTAGCCGGGGGGGGGGGGTGACGGGGATCGCGACCCCCCCCTTTTGGTTGAACCTCAAGAAATTGTCAACAAGGGTCCCCCCTTTGATTTGTATCGCCCCGCCGAAAAAAAATTTCTGATACGTATCCAACTGACCAAATTTTGCCTAAAAATCGAAAAAATCTCAATTGTTTTCCTGGGGGCTGCCGCCCCCAGACCCCTGCGCCTCACTAGTCCTTGTTATTATCTTGCATCAAAGCCTACGCATGTCTACAAGAGTACATTATGCTGAATTTACTTGTATAATACACTGTCTGATGTGACGTTCCCATCTTCTTTTTAATTTTCCTGTCGAAAAAATTTCTGATGCGTCTCCAGTTGACCAAATTCGGCCTAAGCAGTTAAAAAAATTTCCATATTTTCTGGAGGCTGCGGCCCCCAGACCGCTGCGACCTGTGACTCACTGATCTTGCGCTTACACTGCGAATTTAATAGTGTTAAAATTACTGTACCTAAATACCAAAATAAATGTTAAAAGGCTATTTTAACCCATTACAAAAAAGTCATTTCCCGAAATTTTTTTGTGGGTATATATATGCCACTGACAGTGAATTTATTTAGATTAAATGACTACATAAATGAGCACAAACTACGTTTTGTTATGTAAACCTTTCGTTAAAAGATGTAAAAAATCTTTGGTTTTGGCCTAGGAGTTGCCGCCCCCAGACCCCTGCAGCTGTGTGACAGTGATTTTGAATTTTATTTTTGTGTCGGAATTGCAAAAAATTGTGTCGAAAAAAATCTATATAATATATTCGATATTTTGTTCCATTACAAAAACTCGAAAAGTATTACCCCCGAAATTTTTTCTGGGTACGTCAATGCGTACCTGCACAGAAAATGACATTATATAATATAAATGTCTACTTACGACACAATATATATTCTTGACCCAGTCAGTGCTTAACTGGACCCAACGAAAATTAACCAGACCCAACATGGACCCATTGCCGATTTCGAAAAAAAAAACCCTGGATCCGGCCGCTAATTGAAAAAGCGCTCTCATAGCGTTTTGGGCACTCTGATAATATGTGGCCCCATTAAAAAAAATCTTAAATTTTGTTTTGTAAATGCTTAGTGGTCTATCTACAATATTGGTCTAACCATCTTTATTTATTTGTCCAGTTTGTATTCGGCTTAGAGCCGAATTCTATTTGCAGCCGAATTTCCGTTCTTCCGGCAAAATTACGAAATAGTCACGCCACTAGTAATACATTAGATTAAAATGTGGCGTGATTATTTCATCATTTTCTTGGCTGAACGCTCTGGTATGAATCGATCCTTTAGGCTCGATTCATACTTGCAGTCGTTCAGGCGGCAAAATTGCGAAAAAATCACGCCACAATTTGATCTTCAAGTGGCGTGATTTTTTGCCGGTGTCATTTTTCTGTAAGCAGTTTTTAAGCTGTTTTTTTAATTTCAGCACCCAAGCCGGCACCCGATTCAGTTCCCTCCGACGAGTGTTATCAGGAGGTGGAGGAGTACCTGCTCCGTGGCTCAGCCGAGGCCATGGAAACCGGCATTTCCCTGCAGCGTTGCAAATGCACTTGTGCCATGGCTGGTCGGCCCGGGTCCAGTCACGATTTCCGATGCCGCTCCATTATGTACTATTATGACGCCCGCTATTGCCTACTTAATTCACAGGATAGACTGAGAAGACCCGATCTATTTAGACCCGAAGTGACGGATTTCAAAGTCACCTACTATGGTTTCGACTGCGCTGCCAGTGGTAAGTTTAGTGGCATTTGGATTGTTTGTATAATATACAATATACATGTTGTAGAAGTAGAATATAAATAAAAGAGAACAGAATATGAACAAAAATAAACATTGCCTTAGGACAGGCTACTAAGCGAAAGTCGCAGAGGGTATCAAAGTCTTGTAGATTCTTACTGCATTAGCTTTTTTGCTAGTCGACTTAGTACTGAGCGCCTATGTTTAAGGGTAATAACCACACATGTGCTGCTGAGGAATTTGGGGGGAGCTGACGTCGCGACCGGGGGGGGGGGGATTGATTGATGTACAATTTTACCTCAGGGAGTGAAAAGCTCATTTCGCGATTTGGGAGGGGGGAGCGAGGTTGGGGGTGGGGGGTGCGATCCCTTAATTTCCCTTCCTCACGTTCATGTAAGGTAATACACAATACAAGTGGGGCTTTCAAAGTTTTCAACTAAACCCTTTGTTGGCGAGAAATGGTATTTTCGCGTTAGGTTTACTGCATAAAGTTTTGCATAATGCACTTGACTTCCTTTTTAGTAACCCAAAATGAGAGGGTTCAAAATCGGGGGTTATAATGACAGCTTGCGATACCGCCGTAGCCATTGATTTCCGGTAATTTTAGGAGTTATGTCGCCGAAACTTTGGAAGTAAACTGGTGGGTTTCGACACAAAAGTGACATTTAAAAAATGTTCGGTCCTTAAGGGCACTATCACTATCACTAGGGCAGTTTTGTTTATATTATGTTTTAGTTGGCCGTATCGACGATTATATCGAGAAGAAATGTCAGGGTGATATCGACGAAGCCCATTCCCACGGACACGCAGAGTCTTCGGCAGAAAATTAATTTTTTTACAATTTTTATTTCTCTCCCTTTTTCGTCTCCCATAACTTTTAAGTTTTAGACCATTGTGATTTCACCTGATGAGTCATAGCTAACAGCACATTGTAAACAAAATTGATTTTGAGCACGAAAGTTATGTCAACTTTTTATATTTTTAACGGTTTTCTGTGATTTTTGAGAAATAGACATTTTTTGGGAATGTAGTTTTTTGTACAATATGTAAGTTTTTCGCCGTGGTCGTTAGCATTTTTTCAATATCCTCCGGATTTTCCGTGCACTGCCATATTTTGTAATATTTGAAACGATTTACAGTTTTTCGAACTGCTGCCATTTTTTTATTTTTTATTCACTCGGGATTTTCCTTACTTTTTGGCTCTAATTGTGTACATAATCTATTCGTTGTGTGTTATATATATTGTTTTTCTATGTTATTTTTGTTTATGGTATATTTTTTCGGAATATTTAACCTGCTTTCCTTTTCATATACGAAAATAGTATGTCATTTCTTAAAACTTGTTTACCAACTGAGCTATGTATCTATCCTTCCTTGTTCAAAATGTTGTTACTTATTGGGCATTGAAAAGTAGTATTTTTTCCAAAATTTGAACGGCTCATGTACTTAATGCATTGACATGGATGTGTCTATTTTTTTTCACCGCAAGTTTTTCTGTTCTTTTAAGGTTTCTGTTAATTTAATCGCTGTTGGCATTATTGAAGTAAAAGTCTGTGATATACCTAAACTGTTTTTTTTGTTGCGTAAATTTTTCGCGTCATTCTTGAGTTGTAAAGTTAAATTAAGTATTACGCTTCGGAACGGTTTTTTTCGCTTTAAACTATAACGCTGTTTGACTGCACTTAAAATTGTGTGTAAATTAACATAAGATGATACAAGAACCTTCTTTTTAGTACCCTACTAAATTTGCAGTGTTATTTTTTGACAAATGTTAAGACGCGCTCTACTTAATTTTGAGAAGGCATGTAGGTTTTATTGAGATATACTGATTGCACCTTATCAGCTGTATTACGATCTATTCTTTAAATTTTAATTTTGAGGGACAGTTTTTAGCGGTGCAAACGAAACGTATACTTCCGACATGATAAAACCCCGACATAGAATCAATGCTGTATTTAAATAATTAAAATTTACCTGCCCCCTCCAACTAAAAGTTTACTGTTACAGTTCAGTTAACGTTACAGTTTACGCAAGGTGGAATTTTAGGATTTCGAGATGGTAGCGTTAATACAATAGTTTTTGCTCCTGTTGAGTGTATTGGTTAGATAATTTGAATAATGTGCGCTATTTTGTTTTGTCGTCTAGTCTTTCATAAAATGTCTGATGACTGATAAATAACCAGTTTTGTGTGTGAGTAAAATTTTAAACAACTTATTGTATTTTTTAACCCCGTGTTTCTAGGCTACGTTTTTGAGCGCAATATGTGATCGAAATGCCCAATTGTTGACACATCTCAATTTAGAAGACGTTTCATTTTAATGCAATTTGCAAAATATCAGTTATCTACCAAGCAACCGGTGCTTCTGTGTGCGATTCAGCGGAGCGAAAACATTTGATAGTAATGGTTGTGTGCAAATAAAATTGAGCTTCATTGAGCATTTGCACCCGCACGTGGCGCTCTGGCTTGAGTAAACAAACGGTGTCGATTCGTACGTAAAGCCGTTCAGTCGGTTAATGTACGAAATGGTAACGCCACTATTCGATGTTATACACGATTAGTGGCATCAGTATTCCTTAAGTTTATTTGTTTAACTGTAAACAGACATCCGGTTGTCAGTATAAATCGACGCCGCAGGAAATAAAACAGTCTGATGGACATTGAAATGCTTTGAAGTTTGAGGTCATGGAAACGAGTGCGTTGATCACAGTTGTGAGTGAGTGTTTCAGTAAACCAAACAAGGGGTTCCAATTGGCTTTTGGAATGTTAGGAATGTAGTAGGCCATCTGGAAGAGTTGTTCAAAGGCTAGAAGAATAACAGCATAGGTGAACGTAACATGTATTTTATGCTCCATACCTACCTGTGGACTGTGGGTCGATACGAAAGTCGCAGCTGCAGAAACTGCGACACACGTAGGAACTAGGCACTTAGGCAGATGCAGAACAGATTAAGTTTGATGCACTTCATCGTATTACCTATGGTTTCACGTCACATGTACTATGGGACGAATACACATTAGAAATGCAAAATGGCATTAAGAAAATTCCCGAGAAATATTCATGAAAGAAAAAGAATATTTTAGTCGCTCCGCTATTGACTTGACCCGTTTATCACACAGGTAGGGAGGCTTGCCTGGACTCCGGTGCGTGCATTTGCATTTACACTTTAACTAAAGAATTAAGAATATATATTTGGAACTGTAAGTCTGTTTCGTTCCAAATGGAACAACACCTAAGTATGTATAAAAATGAATGGACCCTTACTGCCTTACTCTGCAGTCTGCAAAATGCACTCAAGCCTGCAGACTCCTTCCTACTTATCTTACCTAAGTTCTCAATGATATTTCGACCGCGGGTTGATTAACATGATCTAGGTGCAGACGAGTTTCAAATTGTTACCCTATTTTGCTCAGGTTCGTGCTTTTAATTTTGTATTCCGTTTCTAGCTGAGGAGACAAACAGTAACATGCTGTAGAGCACGCGAATGAGACTGGTAGCACCTGCTTCTGGTTTATCTGTGCATTAGCCTTTATATTAATCGGATTGAATCTAATACTGTGCTTCATATTTTTGCAAAATTGGTGGTATATATATATATATTTATTGACGGAAAATGTTATTTTATTATATACATTTAATCTTTTTTTCACTCGCATCGGACGTTTTAGCAGTTGTTGGGCACATCGAATTTATTTTAGTTTAGCTAACATAGGTGACATTAGTTAACACGTTAGGCTCGGTTCCCAACCAGTCAGAAATACCCAAAAAGAAACGAGAGTTCGAAGAAATAAGGTTGGGCAGGAACTAAACCAGCATATCGATCAACTGATACCAAAACAATATTTTGACTTTCGTAATTTTTGTAATATACCTAAATGGCCCCTTATTAATAAAATAATTACTAACATACATTAATTTCTTATTTCTGTCTAGTGGGAGCCAGATGCCGAACTTTTTTTGTACCCGTTCGTTTTACTAAAGAGTCACTATAATGGATCTACGAGACGCTTACATCACCAGCGCTACCATTCGACTACTCCTGAGTGTTTTCACAATTCTAAGCAACGGACTCGTTTTGGCGACATTTCGACAAACATTACACCACGGAGCGGCGAACCAGTATAACGCCTTACTGCTGAACTTAGCCGGGGCTGATTTATTACAGGGCTTAGCCTATGCTCAGTTTTCGATGTCGAGTTTGTGGCACGATTTCAGTCCATCTCATTTGCAGTGCGTAGCGATGCTATTTCCTGTCTTGTGGGCCAGTTATCTGTCGCTCTGCAGTATCGTACCCATTGCTTATTATCGAGTACACTTGATCAAAGCTTATTGCTCGCTTGATCAAGCTTCGATTACTGATCCAAGCACATTTTTAACATCATTGGCACTTTTATGGGTACTAAGTTTTTTAGGAGCGACCTTGGCGTTTTTTCACCCCTCAAATAATGACCTGCCAATTTGCCTTTTACCCCTAGCGGTGTCGCGGGCTTATCTACTATGGTACTTTTTGTTTACATTAACCATTACCATTTTAGTGCTCGTAGAATACTGTCAAATTCTACTCCTGGTTTTTCGCACATCACGTGAAACATGCAGTGAAAAGTGGCAGAAGTTTGTGAATTTCGACCAAAAAGTTACACGGATTTTAGTCATCATGGCAGGATCTTTTGCTGCTTGTTGGATACCGAGTAAGTCCGCCAACTTTGAAAGATAAACTTTCATGTGAAACTGCTAACGTTTTTATAAAATTTAACCAGAAAATTTGTGGACAAGTTGTCCTTACACAGAAGTTTAAATTTATCCTCTGCTATTGCACTCTGATTATTCACGCACATTTGCTGAAACTCATTGTTTTATTTTTTTAAAATTTCAGCAAATTCGTACTCCTAGGTACTCGTTCATTACTTCACATTGGGTCATTTTTTAGCAAGTTTTTCCAAAATAATTAGTCCGCATTAGCTTTTTCGGTGCAATAGTCAGAAAAAACAACCCAACACTAACACATACACAGTACAAGGAACTATGTATACGATTTTCAGTTTTTAAATTCAGCATCTTGTGGCGTGCTGAGTCAATCGGTCAAGCGGACGGAAGCCGTCAACAGTGCGCGGGCACACCGGAATATGGATTACGCCACGTTACTGCCGCTAGCCAGTAGCGGTCTCAATCCTATCCTATATACCTTGACCGATGCGCACTTTCGGGCAGCCGTTTTGGACTTAATCTACGCACCCTTCCGAGCCTTGAAGCGAAAAATCAGACAAGCAAGAGCGCCGCAAAACGTGATTGTCCAGCCTAGCCCACGTCGTCCGTATTTTGGGGATAACTGGGACGGATCCGGATCGACCAGGAATCGAACCCAGACGCCTCGCGTTGACGGTTATGAAAATCAAGCGTTCGCTGTTTATCGATTCTAAAGTAATATTCTTCAAATACCTACTAAAAGACTATTATATTATAAATAACTAAAAAACTTGACTATCGGCCGATTGCACCAACTTATTCTCGAGCTATTCTTATTCTCGAGCTATTCCAGAATAATTATTCTCGAGGTTTTATTCTCCAACTTTTCCCCTGCACCATTAGAGAATAGCTCGAGAATAATTCTCGAGAATAGCTGGAGAATAACTTATTCTTCAGCTGTCCAATAAAAATGTGGCTGCATCATTGTTATCCAATCACAGCCTAGCAGACAGCCAATAGAGCTCGAGAATAAGCCAACATAAGCCCCGCCTACAGATTCGTTGTGTGAGCAGATTTGTTTCTCGTCCGCTCACCGAATCTACGTCAACTTGGGCCCAGTCAGTAACCTGATGGCGAACGAAACCCGAATGCGAGCATTTTTAAACTTTTTTGTTTTGTTATTTTTACTCTAAATAAATAATATATAAGCTAAATAAACACGAATATGTTAAAAATATGGAAATTGGTAAGTTTTTCTAAAAGTTATTAGGTTATTCTTCAGCTATTCCTGGTCTGGATCAGGAATAACTTACACATTACATGAAAATAGCTGGAGAATAACCTATTCTCTAACTTTCGTTAGTGCAATAATGTTCGTTATTCTTCAGCTATTCCTGAGCTATTCTATAACTATTCTTGAGCTATTCTCCAACTTCGAAAATAACTATTCTCGAGCTTAAATACCGGTGCAATGAAAATTTATTTTATTCCTGAGCTATTCTCGAGCTATTCCTATTCTTGAGCTCCTATTCTTTGTTGGTGCAATCCGGGGTATGTATATTATTGTTTTAATGGCCAAAGTTAACAAATAATATACACAAATTATGATTGTCAAAATCAATGTACGGAAAAGCACAATAATTTAAGTATCGTTTTGCAGCGACATGTTTATTATATTCCCTAATGAAAATGGCTTCGCTAACGAAGAATAAGCTTTAAAAAATCATAATATGTAAGAAAACTGCAAAACAGCAACTATGTACCATCAGTTACTAAATTAATTATGCTAAGTAAAAAAAGTAAGGAAATTTTAAATGAACAAATGCTGTTTGTTTGACACAAACAAGAGATGCAAAATTTAGACATAAACAAACAAAATAAATGAATCATACAAGCATCAAACAAAAAATGTAATGAATAGCTGCGCTGAAAAGCGCAGCTGTGATTTTGTAACGAAAGTGGTCCGTATTACGTAAAAAATTGATACAATTCACAACAGTGGTTTATAACTTGGTCTTACGAACTGTAGTTCACTAACTACTAACACATGCGTTTTTGTGCATTTGTTAACTTGTACAAATCATCACTACAATCTGGTATTTTAGTGACATATATAACATCTTAGAACAATGCGTTGTGAATTCTATCGTCTAAAATAGAGCATAAAGAAGACAAAGTGGAATTATAAGTCAGGAGTCACCGCTAAAAATTGTTGGCGCAAAAGTTCTTCACTCATCGTCAATCAAACAATCGTTTTCCGAAGTGTTTTTTCGCAGTGTATCTGAAGTCACAAGACATCCCCAGCTTGGTTCTCAATTATTTTCACGGAAAAATTACGTCATTACGTTTCAGAATTGTCAAATTTTGGTGGTGGCCATTCTTTCTCTTCCCTGTTCCGTTTCACTATTCGTCGCTGTGTCCGTATCTGGTGACGGGACTTCTTCCACGGGTTCCAGCCAATGAGGGTGCAATCTGGCTTGTTCCTGGGAAGATTGGGATTCAGAGTCCGGAACCGGAATCGGGTTGGGAGAGATCGCCCTGCCGCTAGATCGGCGTCGGCTTGCCGGAGATTCATCGATAAACATGATCTCTGTTGCAGGTCCGTCCGAGGACAGAGCTGTTTTTTCCGACTTTTGAGGCGGCGGCCCGTCTGCTAAAACGCACGCCACATTGGTCGATCCTGCGATGTCCAAATCTTCGGCCAAAATCACTGGAACGTAATTCTGAAACAGATTAAGCAATGTTTGTGAATAACGAAAAATCAGGCCACAATTACCGTTATTTTAATAATGGAATTTATTTTTAATATTAATATTAATATAAATACAATTCGTAAAATATTTTTAATTTAATATTAATATAAATAAAGTTTGTAATTTATTTTTAATTTAATATTAATATAAATGCGATTCCTAAAATATTTTTAATTTAATATTAATATAAATAAACTTCTCAATTTATTTTTAATTTAATATTAATATAAATACGAAAATTTTAGATTTTTAATATTAATATTAATTTTAATATTAATATTTCCAAAATTATTGGTTTTAGCTAGTGCAAAAACACAGACATTGCAAGCAAATACAATAGTGTGCACCCTTGTCATAAACACTATACTCCAGTGACGCTATAACGTTCTCTAAGCACTCGCTTCACCTTTACGTTTCAATCTTATACTGTATCCTTCGTCCCCTTGTCGCTCAACACAATCACAGTTCCACCACATTTCCTGTTAGGTGTGCTGCCGTTTTGGTTCCTGTGTGTCTGTCCTTCTGTCATTGTGATTTGTCCTTGCCCTCAAAAATTGCCCCTAAGCTGCATGTCCTTATGTTTGCTCTGTCCTTACTGGTTTTGGGGTGACTAATTTTTACTCCAATGGAAAAGAAAATGACGTTTAAAACAATCGCATGAGAAGCTAAAAGCAACACCACTAATTGAAACACTAACCCAGAGAGAGTTTGTTTTTATTTTAGTGACACCCACAACAATAATGCACGGGAGCAAGATTTGGTAGCCCACGTAATAAATAGTGAAACCGGGCTATGAAACTTGGCTAGTTTACATACTCTGGTCAACTAACAAAAATCGCAGGTTTTTTTCTGGAAGTAAAGTTCTTTGTGTTAAGCATCCAAATGTTGGACCAACTCCCCCACATGGACAGCTCCTTAGGACTACGACAAGGTTAAGGCCAAGTATATCTAAATCAATCGCAACTTAGGGACAAGGAAATTTTTGATTAATGACACTGCGGAAACATTAGTTAATCATTCATCAGGACAAATACAAAATATTAAGATTAGGGTTGTTTTAAGTACATATGTGCTTCAACATGTTTTAAGTACATATATGCAAAGTGCATAATAATAAGCAGTGGCGTAGCTAGAAAAAAATTTCGGGGGGGGAATGACTTTTCGATTGATTTGAAACCTGTTAAAGTGCACTTAAGGTGGTAGTGTCGCCAAAGCAGTTTTGCTCATAGACTGCAAAATGAAAACTTTTTGCTTTGAAATTCTACGTTCACTGAGAAACTAGGGAAATGCCATATGGTGTCAAATAAATACTGCCAGACACTAGACTACCAATATCTACCAATATTTTTAACCAATCACCATTTGTGAGCCAGACATCACACAATAGAGACATAAAAGTTCAAAAAATCAAGACAGATTTCAGATTGGCCAGCTTGTGAAGTGCATGTAATGTTTTGACGCACAATTTTTTGCCACAAATAAGAAAAAAGAAAAATGAAGGTTCGTTTTTCTTTTGATTTCAAAATAAGTGTCATTTTTTTACAATTTATCATTATTGCTGTGAGTACTTTACAGGTTACGCACAGTTTCACAGTTCAAACTGGCATTACTCCACAACCACTCAAGCAATTTTAACTAAATTTTGTGTACATAAACTAGAGCATATGTGCTTTTAATTTTTGTAAAGAATCTAAACAAAAAGTTTTTCAATTGTGACGAAATTATCGAATGTGAATAGGTTTTCAAAACGTCATTTTCCAACTTCGCGACTTCACTGCTAACTGTATGCTGCATCAATTTTGCTGAAACTTGGCAAAAATATTTGCCTTGAAACATATGTATTTGTAGAATATAAAGAACAATTACCTATCTTCACTGAAAAAGTTTTATAGTCGCGCAAAATCTACTGCTTCGCGACACTACCCCCTTAAGGGGGTAGGCTACCCATGGGCAGACAGCCAAGACGGTTATAGATGGAGGTCTGTCGTTTTGTATCCGAATATAAACCCAAAGATCACCACTTCATGAAAAAAATTTTGAAGTTCATTTGACTAGAATAAACTATGTAGTTGAGTACTGAGTCCCGATTGGCAGTTTATCCGTGTGTGTCAACTGGCTTCTGAGGACGGCGGGTATACGGCAAATGAATGGGCCCTTAACACAAAAAAATATAGCCATGCCAATGTGACTTCACGGACGAATTTCGGGTTGAAAAGCGAACACATGAGCTACGCTGTATTTAAAATGATATTAAAATTGTATAAAAATGCATTTTTAATATTAATATAAATGCAGCGTGTAGTTTGCACAGGCATATACTTGTCTTGTATATGCCCAAGCGTATTAAAAAGAATATTAAAAATAAAGTGCTTTTTAATATTAATACGGCCAATTTATTTTTAATTTAATATTAATATAAATACAATTGCTAAAATATTTTTAATTTAATATTAATATAAATAAAATTCTCAATTTATTTTTAATTTAATATTAATATAAATACAATTTCTGAAATATTTTTAATTTAATATTAATATAAATAAAATTCTCAAATTATTTTTAATTTAATATTAATAAAAATATTAATATTAAAAGTATTTTAAATACTGACTTTTAATATTAATATTAATTATTAAAATAACGGTAGCCACAATCTGATCTTATACACTATTAGTGGCGTAAGTGTTTCGCAACTTTGCTGCCACTGAAAAGACTACTATAAGCTCAGCATTGGCCCAGTAGCTCAAATGGTTACCGCGTTAGTCTGCAGATACAAAGAAGGGGGGTTCCACGGGCTCGATCAAAAGACGTGTCTTTCTATGATTGATGCGGTGTTTCTTTAATACGAATTTCCCTTCTGTTTCTTGACAACTCAATCACCAAGTTAATTAGTAGACTATTACTTCTCCATTCCAAAGATATGCCAAACTGCCACGCGGTACCCGAGTCCGCGTGTCGTGGTAGCTCCTGAAGGCTTCTGCGTCATCAGCAAGTGCTTGTTCTGCCTCTGAAAAAATAATTTAATGGCGTTAAAGCATTGGCAAAATAAAGGGGACACAAGACCACAGGACCTGGACCAGGAAAAACCTGCACAATTCAGAATTAGAGTAACTGAATTAACTTGATTAACTCAACACTGGTTCATGGTATTTTTTCAAATTACACAAAGTTACTCCTCTGTATTAATTGCATAAACGTGAACATTTTTGGAAAATGGAAAGATACTGAAATTTCAAGTCCAGTTGTTATTAATCATATCCCGTTAAGCCGAATATGTGAACAATCTCTGAAAGTAATGTTCAGTCATTTAAATCTGGACGGAGAACCAAAAGTTTTGCTTATTAACCCTTTACTGGTCCAATTTTGAAATAGCTACAGGAAAATTTTATGCACTTGTTTTTGACTTAATAATAATTACCGTCGCAAATAATTACCCTGTGAATAAGCTTCTTGCTGTTTTTTGTTGTGACTGGCTTGTTTTTTCTTGTTCTGCCTGTTGCGGTGCCACCGACAGAGGTGTTTTCTGTTGAGGCACATGAATGCCGTGGCAATTGCCATGATGGCCACCAGACCCCCAACCACGCCCGAAATCATCATCTCCATCGAACTGTCCTCTGAAACGGCCAAATCAGATTCAAGCCCGGTTCATACTCTTGTCCTTAAGGACACAAGGACAGAGACAAGGACAAATTTGGTCAGATAAGCCCGGTTCATACTTGTCCTTAAGGACACAGGGACAGAGACAAGGACAAATTTTGGTCAGCTACTGTGAATAATTGACACAAGCGTTCTGGCTAATTTTTTGCATACGATCTGCAACTGACCCCAACTTTATTCATGCGAAAAGTTGGCTTATTTGGCCAGGCAGTTTCGTTGGAATCGCTTAAGGACAAAACGATAGGGACAAGGACAAGGACGAGTATGAACCGGGCTATATAGTCAAGCACATCAACTATATTATATCTTCATGTGCCAAAATGACATTTTTGGACTGGTTTTGTTGCTTAAGGACAAAATGACAAGGATAAGGTGAAGCAAAAGTTTGAACCGGGCTAGTATCCACTTAGGAAAAGCCTGAGATACTTTAAGACTTGAAAAATCTAGGACCTACATTGTGATAAAAGTATTAAAGGTGTGTAGTGTGAAGGATCTAGACCGTTAGAATAATTTTGGTTCAAATTACTCTGCGTCATTCCGATGCTGATGTTATCTTCCTTTTCTTTATCTTAACACCGTACATTGGCCATATGCTTGAAACTTACGGGCAAGCATGAACACGAATTCACAAGCAAAGGTGAAAAAACAAATTTAAGTGGGAAATATACGGGGAATAGTTATTCGAAGATAAAGTCAGATAAAACCGTCCATTTTGACATTCCAGACATTAAAGAAATTGGAATATAACTACGTGAGTTGACTGATAATAAATATTTATTTCTGGCTATTTCGTGCATATAATTTCTGACAACGCGCTAAAAAACTTCTTCAGGCTAGCGTTCACGTAAATAACTGAATGTATACTATTTTAGGTTAATCTATCGTCTATACAGTGGCGTGATGTTTTCTACACTTTGACAGCACCAAGACATGTTTAGACATTTAACGGTATGTTTAAGCTGAGTTGGAGATAATTATGTGATTTGTGAAAAATGCAGAAAGGCAGCAAATATCACACACTGTTTTACTATTGCCAATAGTTTTGACTGTTAAAATGACGTCTGTTTGTAAACGAATCTTCAGCAATTTTATGTGTTGCTAGGATCACTTTGTGACCCCCCACAGATAGGCGTACGCACAATCATTAGTCTACAATCTACATGTTGATGACTTTTTTAGATACAGTATACCGTAGAGATCGACTTTTCGAGCGGAGGCCGAAGGTGTCATGAAAGTTTAAATTTATCAAGAAAGTACACATTTAAAAAAACCAGGGATCGTTAATTCTCAAAATTACCTGCAGGTAAACTTAGGCTACCCTTACCCCCTGCCCTCAGGTAAAGTTAAATCTGTGGGTCAAGGGAAACTGAAAGTTAAAAACAAGGCAAACGTCGACCGTTGAGGTACAAAGTTAGCAGAATATATTATCTTTAGCTGCAAGACATGTGAAACCACTTTTTTTAACTGAATGTTGAAGGTATGTGACCTTAGCGATCACATTGGCTTCAGCCATTGTTTGAGAATACGAGTTAACCTTCCCTGTGGGTACGGGTAGCCTAACTTTTCCTGCAGGTAATTTCGAGAAGACGGCCCCAAAAACAAAAAATTTGCTGCGTCACTTTTCGGCCACCGTTTGTCACTTTTCGCGAAAGCTGAAGCTCGTCGTATGCCGAGGAAGAGGGAACTTTTTTGTACAATACTGTAGTGACTAATAAATTTATAAAGACAGCTTTTAGATGCTTACAGCGTTCATAAAAAAAACGTTTCTATAAGACGTGTCCGTTTTATTATATGTAGTTTGATTCGTAAAATGAGATTCTAATTTCACATTTCTCAAAGTGGGAATGGACATTTAGGCTCACCAATGAGTTGCAGATCTGTAGTAGCCCATGACTGTCCGAATTCGTTTGTGGCCGTACAATTGTAGCAGCCGAAATCGGAACCATAAGCGTTTGCTATTTTGATCACAGACAGTTCTTGGCCCAAGCTCTCTTTGCGATATCGTTCCAGCTAAAATACAAATAAAAAATACGTTAAATCAATCATCGTGATTTTGTCATTGGCATCAACGCTGCAGTAGAAAGAGTATGGCACTGTTATTATGGCATGGCGAGGCCGTCTAATGCGGTGACCACAATTATAGTCCCTTTATGTGCGGGCGTACGGCTTTTATAAGTGAAGGGGGGCTGTGCTCAAACATATAATAAAACTCAGAACGGGGTATACTCAATTTTCTGAGAACAATGGCTAAGGCTTTTCATAATCCAGAAAATTAGTACGTTATGTTAGGTATAAAGAGCTACGGGCGATGAAATTACCAATCAAAAGTGTCAAAAACGATGCATTAGAAAAACATCTATCAATCTTCGAATGAGTTATCAATTCTCAACTTGCTTTCGTGCCTCAAACAACAAGTCACGTAACCATGGTTAACGTAAAAACAGACGTAGATAAGCTAGTCTGACCCGAAATTGCTGAACCCTGAGACAAAACAGATGCCGTAATTTTTGTGACTAAAATTCGCTGTACTCTTCATGCTTGCAGTTCGTTCTTTTAGTACTAAAGTCGCGTGTTTCTTTTTGTCTCAGGGTCCTGACTTGAGTTTGAACGCACGATATATCTCTGTTGAGCACTTTGCAGATGACTGCTGATCGGGATCCAGTTGGGGTCGTCACAGGACTTGCTCCAGAGCCACGCCACCGTCGACGACCCGAACCCCTCCACGGCACACGACAGGCGCACCACTGAACCTGCCTCCGCCGTCACCACCGGGTCAGTTTGGATCTGAGGGGGGCCTGCAAGTGCAACAGTCAAAGGCATTATACACGTGTGTGTGCGTGTGCGTTTAAAAAACAATCAAATTTCGACTCAGATTTTGATTTAGGCTTAGTTTCAGACTAATTCAGGCTTGGAATTAGGCTAATGCTGAGGGTCGGTTT
>JASANF010020605.1:0-12500 GCA_030248245.1 Trissonchulus sp. WLG1_4 | reverse complement strand
GATAAGCAGCTATGCATATTTTAGCGAAACAAGCCAAACAAGACTGTTTAGACTCAGCTAAAACTTGGCTAAAACTAGATTTGAAGGCAAGGCACTTGCTGCTTAAATTAGCCATTTTAGCAGGAATCAAGATTTACGAGCGAAAAAGTCAAAACTCTGACGTCATAACCACTGGCTTTTCGTGTTCTAAGAAATTTAGAAAATTATCATTAAACTTCGGCCATTATAAATAAATGTTATTGAAGTACTGAACTTCATCATACTCGTTTTTCGGGGGAATTATACTTTCAGCTAAATGTTTTCAAGACGAATTCGATAAAAAGCCAAAGCCAAGTACATATACTCATATGACTTATGCAGAACCTTTTTCAGTAGTAAAGTATGATCCATTTTATTACTCAACTATCCTCATAATTTATATTGATAATCGACAAAGCTTACATCTCTTGCAATTTACATACATGTATGAGGGCATTTGGAAAAATAAGCTTACCTAGGGTCTACGCCGAGCCAGCGTAGGTCGCCGTGTTTTACTACAAATTGATAAAAAACTACATTTTTCGAACGCTACAGTTTTCACCTGTTACAAAAAGGTTTTAATTTAGAAGGTCAAGTAAGAACAAAGATAAGCCCACTTAAAAACGAAAAAGTCAGCAGAAGCCCCCGCTTCAGAACGGTGCCACATGTTTGTTAAAAAGCAAGAGTAATGCTTATAGATTATTTCAAAAATTTCTTCGAATCGGAAGGACAATTTCTTAGCGTCAGGACTTACACGAAGCCAGATATACACGAAGCAATTTCCAAGCAATTATCAGTATCACGCAGTTTTCAGTTAAGGAAAAATTGCTTCGTGTAACAGTGTAGTTTCACACAATTATTAATTTGACTTATTAGCCCAGACTTACAGCCATAAGTTAACGAAATTTGCTTGAAAATCTAATTGCGTGAAAACATCAGGCATAATGGTATATTTCAAGATATATATGTATGTACCTATTATGTCATCCATATTTCAACACAGGGGTGTATTCTATTTGGGTCTTGTACCCACATTTTGAGTGTTCTTGAACTAAGTCAGACGAAAAAATACCGTGTGTTAGCAAAAAAATAGCTCTTTAAAAAAAAGTTTGGCCAAAACTTAGGTCCAAGTCCAATACAAGGTTACAATGATTGCCCATATTTAGGAGCCCATATTTTAGAAATCTTGCACATTTACAGCAATATACCTTGATCCCGAGTGTAGTGGCGTGTTGTTATGCTGGTGTCGATGCCAGGTGATCTCGGTGTCCGGATGACTGTCCACCAGACAGCTTAGAGTCCGTGAATCGCCCTCCCAGCCGCTTACGAGACCGTTCAGGGGACTGAGACGGGACACCACAGGACCGTCTAGAACATTAAGCCATTAAAAAGTACTTGTGTACATGATACTGTAGAAATTTGACACAAAAACAGAAACTGACTAAACTTTACGCTTATATATACTTGAAAAGTTTCATGAAGCCACTGTAACAGTGTAACGTTATGTTTAATAAATTAAGTTGCTTATTTGATATAAAAAGTAGCAGTCAGAACTGTAAAGTAATGATATAAAAAACCGTCAAAATTGAAGTTATATATACCTCAAAACTTCAACAAGACGTCAGAATGTCAGTGAACATTAGGTTGGAAACTCGAGCCGACAGAATTTTTTGACTAAACTTTAAGAAACTAAATTATAAAAAAGCAGTTTTGTCTTTTGAAATGTCACGAAAGCTACATTTAGAGACAGACCTGATGAACAAATAATAAAGTTTCAGCAGAACTTGGCAAAAAATCGACCCACTTAGTAGGCCTGTCTGATATCTAGAGTTTCCAGTTAATTAAAAGTCAACCTTCACGTTTGCGACACTAAGCAAATACAGCCAGGGAAGGTTTAATCATGACGTACTGAAGTTTCAGCGAAAACACGCAAGGTTCGGAAGGCAGGTTCATACTCGTCCTTGCCCTTGTCCCTATTGCTTTGTCCCTCAAGGAATTTCAATAAGACAACATACCTAGCTGCGAAAGTACTTTTTCGCATGAAGAATAAGACACGAGTCGAACTCGGTTAGTCCGATATGTCTTAAATTTAGGAATGAGTGGATAGATCAAATCGGATGAAGGATCCCAACCTTGGAGATTTGTTTGACCTGGGGTCTTCTTATTGCTTTCCTATTTCCCTTGTTTGCCATCAGATTTTGAAAGTAGCAGTAAACCACATATAAACTAAGATAATATAATTGTATATAATAGATAATAAAGACTTAAAATCCGGCACGATTTATGCCCATTTTTGGATTTTGGTCGTACAGAGTACAGACAACAACATACATGACCCAGGACATTTCGGCTAATTAAATCCATTTAGCCAGAGACGGTATCGGTAACGGTAGGCCATCTCAAAACATCTAAGCGACGCTAATCAAAACCAGTGAAGAATATATAAGGCCCAGTGACACGAAGGCCGTCTTTTAATACCTACTGGAGAGAACCGTCGCTATTGCTTAATTTTAATGGAAGTTTATCAAGTTCTTTGTGAAAGAGATTTAATGTTCTACTTGTCGGCAGAAGTTCGTGAGAGTATTCGCCGGACCGAAATATGAAACTTTCACTCAAATCTTTACACACATCTCTCTCTCTATTCTCTTCACACTCACAATGATGCAGAACTCTTAGCAAAAGTGGCCAGGAAATTTAGAGTTTATCGGCTTTGGCTAAGCCTGAGCCTTGGTTCATACTTTATTCGCAACGGTGTTTTCCCCTAACTTTAATCTACTGCTACAAAACAGTGAACAACCCGCAGCGGCTGATGAAAAATTATGACAACAGGGGTTTATATATGACTTCTTAAAAAATCACTGGCTACGTTAGTATTACAGTACTGCGCGTAGAAAAGTTCTTTTGTTCGTCGGTGAAGGATGAACTTCATCCTTGGCGAAAAACGACCAAATTAACCAAGTAACCAAGGTTCGCGAATAGGGACCAAAGTTGGAAAGTGACGTACCTACCAAACAATTCTTGTGAAATCTACTTTTGAACTTTATTCGTTGCAAATGAGATTTTTTTAACGGATCATTTTTTAACAAAATTTTCGTTCGTTTAATAAAAGTTTTGTTCGTCACTTCACGGCCAACTTTGCTCACTTTTCGCGAACAATTGTGGCTCATCTTTCGCCGACGAAGAGGGTGATTTCGTGCACCCCGTACTGTACGAACGAAGTAAACATTTAAAAATCTACCGCACTTTAAGGAGGTACCTCAAAATCTACCGCCATCACAACATTTGAAAGCACAGGTTTGAAAAGAAAAAAATCACTGAAAAAAGGCCCCAGGACACGTGACAAAATATATCATATATATCACTTCAAAAACAGCGATAGAGAAGACATTAAAGAAACTTTCACTCAATTCACGTACTTTTTTACTCAAGCATACACGTCATAACTCATACAAATTGCAATGTGTTTTAAAAATCCGTATAAAATCAGGCTGTCTTAAATAAAAAAATGACTGATAATCCTAAAAAAACTTAAAATGGTCGAAATACATTAACTAAGGAGTGAGGAGCCTTATTCACTGACCACACTTTGTAGCCAAATAAATGTTCGGTACTTACAAATGTTTTGCGATACACACGCGAATGCTTGCTAACTAAGTTTTACACTTGACAAAAGCTTTGCTAATTTCGCAGCGAGATAACTTAGTCCGGAAGTTTGGCAATTATACTAATGTAGTATATAAGTACACTGAATTTTACAAACTAAAGTCTAAACAAAAAATTACTGAACCCTGATACGATACAGATGGTGTGTTTTTTGCGACTACCTGCAAAACCTCTTACCTCTTGTGTCTTGATGATTGAAATGAATTTTGGTACATGATTTAGTCTTCCACTCGCAGTTCTGAACTCATGCTTATGATAGCCAGTAACAAAAACATTAATGGTATGAAAAAAGCCTGCTTTAGTCCTAGTTAAAAAGCTAAAAAATGATGTGAAATGGGAAGAAAGTTTCAAAATCTTTCGAAGTCACCTGACTAATGTTCACAAGGGAAAGTAGCTGAGTGCAGTACTGACTGGACATAAGAGATAGTAAAACAACTATATATTACTTTTTTAATCGATGTTGTGGCAACTCGTTTGACCGCCCCCCCGCTCAAAAAAACAGTTGACCTCTATTTAACACTTTGAAAAAAAATGAAATTATTCCTAATCCGGGGCGACTATTTAGGATCCGTTAATAAATCAGCAGTTCTATTTTCGATAGGATATATCCATTACGTAACCCCATCCATAGGATATATTCATTAGTTACGTAACATCAACTTTAGACCAATCTAGCTCTACTAAAAAAAATTGTACTTTGTCACAAAATACTTAAAAAATATAAAATAAAATAAAATTTCAATAAATACAAAATCTTACAAATTCTTTCATTCATTAAACCTAATATGAGTTCATTCGAACGTCAAATCCATTACAATTTGTGGTCTAGCATTACTACCATTACTACATTTTCGAGATATACTCTTCTAGTATTTTTCTATTTTGGAAGCTCTTAAATCTTAAGACGAAGTATCTACTTACTCCCAAACGGGTGTTCATTCACTTACCTACGTATGCCTTGAATTATGGACCCGAAAAGTCAAAATTACGATATCCATATATCATGTAATGTGGCAGGTGGCTCACTTTCGATGTCTGCTTCAAAACTACATAACGCACATAACTCGAAGCTACTCAGATAAAATGCCTCTCTACCCATGTTAAAGAAACATATATGGGCCGAACCTTAACTAGCCTAAGGTTATTAATAATTTAAATTCTAGATATGCTTGGTAGGAATGGCTACAGAGAGGAATATTGTTGACAACAAGAATGCAGGGGTGTGACAAGCGAAACGGGAGAGAATGGTTTTATACGACTGCGTGAGGCGTAAATACACAAATAAATTTATTATGGTTTGTGGTATTGATAACGGTTGGAGTTCTTTCGGTCATTAAAAAAAAATACCGCGGAAAAAAGGCTGTCAGGACCATAAACTGCTTCTAAACTATCAAATTGAATAAATTTCTAATCCAAAAAACGGTAATTTCTAAAAATACATTCAAAGCAAAAAAATAATAATAAAATATAATAATAAATAAAAATAAAAAATAAAAATAAAAATAAATAATAATAATAATAAAATAATAATAAAAAAATAATAAATAATAAAGCAATAAAATAGCATCAAAAGTATTTACATTACTGTAAAAAATGAAAAGTCAACGAAAAAATAATCGTGCGTATCCACATTACTGTAAAAAATGAAAAGTGAAGGAAAAAATGTTTGAAATGTTTGAAAAAATGTTTGCAAATCGTGCTTTGAATCAAATATCAAAACCAAACGCAGCTTCTCCGGTTCAACAAAATCTGTTTTAAATTCAAATTCTAATTACATCAGTACATCGTACAATTCTAGATACTGTACCTACATCAGCAAAGACTTACAGGAAAATTCAACTGTAAAGGAAGCGGAGCCGGAAGCCTTCGCAGTAGTCATGGAGCAACTGTAGGTTCGATGATAGTGTTCGTCTTTAGAGAGTTGTTTAATAATCATAGTACTGGAATTTCCGGGCTCTCCGGGAGCTGTGGGACTCCACGAGGCAGTCGCCTCCCCTTGAAAAGTTTTACAAGTCAGAGTCAAAGGGTCCCCTTCCTTCAAATCCTGAGCTGCTTTTGAAGGGACTATAATTACAGGCAAAAAGCCAGCGGCAGAATCGGTTAGTTCAATTGTTATCAGTTCCATGATAAGAGCGATGAAAAGGTCGTGCGAATGCATCACTCACATCACCATTATCAGTGTCTGCTGCATTATGCGCTAAAACAACAAAAAATAAAAGTTATATCCCGCGTGCATGAACTCGTGCGTTGCGCGCACTCGTTCATACACTTGGCGCACTGAGTGCACTCTACATCGTGCTATAACCTACACTTATACATACACTTCAGCGTTCGTTGGTTTGGTAGTGTGACAAGAATTTGTGCGCCCTGTCTAGACAAGGACTGTTACGCCCCTCCCGCAAAAAACTACTTCCACCGATAAAGATCTGTTTCACAACAAAATTTTGGCCAAATCGAGATCAGAGCCATTTTTATTTTCAAGGTCCGTGATCACAAGTTATATATAGGTAATTAATAAGTTACCACTTATAGATCAAAGTTTTTCATGTTCTGGATAAAGTTCATGAAATTCAGATAGCTTGAACAATAGAAATTGAAACAGAGACCATTTTCAGTTTTACACGACGGTCAAGTTTTACGATACTTTACAAAAAGTTATAAATTAGGCTTGAACGAGACAACAGTTTATCTTGAAGCGGTGAATTCCCACAATTCGATCTACGGCGGGTTTCAAACACCTCTGCAGTCTGTACATTCAAAAAAATAGAAAAACGAACTTACGGACAAAAAATAATAAGCTATTGGAACGCAACCCACGCCTTTAAACAATCCTAAAGCAGTGACGTTAACCACCCCAATTACATATAGTTTATCAGTCTAGGCTAAAGGGAAGTTTTGCCCGTGAGCATCTGTTTATGACGTTATAGGCTTAATGACCGACCTTGCCTCTGCGTTAATAAGAAATGACATATTATTCTGGCCCCAGTTTTTTTGTAGCACTTGTAAATAAAAGTAAAAAAATCTTGTCGTAGTCAAAAGCCTAGCATTTCGACCTGTAGGTATTATAATGCAAACACGGGTATATATATACATACCTATAGTCTGACCAAAAAGTTTATGTATGGAACTTCATTGCTTCATAGCAACTTAGTCGTTTGAGGTAACCCCCATAATGTATATATCATTCGAAAGCATTTTTAATGGAGATTTTCATGAAATAAACCTATTTCGAAAAATTTGAAGTTAAAAACTCTAATTCAAATAAAATCGATTTTTTCCGCCTAATTACAGGAAACCTAATGTATTATATATCATTAGATAGCCCATTCTATTCTGCGTCTAACGATATACAACATCACTATAGCATGCACCTGTCGACGAGCATATACATTTTTCAGACGATGACAGTCAGTATTATTTTACCGTTTCGGTAAAATGTAGCGCGGCGTGCAGTAAACTTTAAAAACCAGTGCAGTAGCAGTATATACACTGTTTAAGCATGCCCATTTCATAAGCACCTACGCGTGCACAAGTCCAATATGGTGCTGGCAGAACACCTATTACACTGCAAAGAACGTTAACGCCATTGCCGTGCAGTTGTGCACCAGTGTTGGCAACGGGTCCAACAACCCGAACAACTCGATCTGACACGACTGACGACGAGCAGTAAAGCTGCTGTTCCTGAATCCCTTATTGTCACTCCAAAAAATGTTATCAGTTTTTAGGTTTGATGGATTTAAAATAGTTTTTTGGTTAGATTTCGTGGAAACCTTGAAAACCTGATTATGCAAAAACAAGTTGCATAATGAAATGGTCAAAACTGATTATGCAACAAAAAAAAGAATGAAAAATCAAAATTGAATTTCAAAATTTTCGCACAAAACTGACCTGCACACAGAAAATCACGGCATAAAAAATCAATCGAACACACACGCTTGTGCGTAGCGTAAATCGATTCGCAACACATACACACGGACGTTGCACACACACGCACTGACCGCACACACAACACACAACACACATCAAGTCTTTTAGCCAACTGCTGTGTATCGGTTCAGCTGCTGTGTCAGTGCACTACAAAACCATCAGTTCAATGCGCTGAAACTAAGCATGATTTACATGCAATTTTGGTTTCAGTGCATTGACAGAAATTAGTATGCACGGCCGCTGAGGCGGCCGCCCAAAAATCGATAATTTTTGACAGGTGCATGCTATAGTGATGTTGTATATATCGTTAGACGCAGAATGGAATGGGCTATTGAATGATATATAATACATTAGGTTTCCTGAATTAGGCGGAAAAAATCGATTTTATTTGAATTAGAATTTTTAACTTTAAATTTTTCAAAATTAATTTCATGAAAATCTCCATCAAAAATGCTTTCGAATGATATATACATTATGGGGGTTACCTCAAACGACTAAGCTGCTATGAAGCAATGAAGTTCCATACATATACTTTTTGGTCAGACTATAGGTAGTTAATTTCTACTAAATTTGGCATAAAGGACACGTGCCATACGTGCCAAAAATACTAAAACAATATTAAACATACATAAATCACTTACCCGCATATATCGCCTGTGTCAATATACAGGAACATGTATGTAATAACTAATGGTTCAAAATGTAAGTTCCACAGCTTATTACTTTCCAATTTCCATAAGTCTGAAAACTATGAAAAAATCATAAGCGTACAGTGTCCGTGTCTGTATGTAGGTACCTAATAACATTTCACATGCGTTAGTATTAAAAGCAAAAAAAACGCTAAAAGCTCTATCACATGTTGTTTAATTAAAAAGCTGATTTCATGTAAATTATGGAACGGAAGCTGACGCGTTTCATTTGTAGCAGCAGCGAGATTGAAAATAAAATACAGCACCAATGTTTTGTCGTACAAAACTGTAGTGTACATAGTGTGGCTGTATAGATGAAACGGGGTAAAAATGTTTCGTTTTTGGGGGGGGGGCGGGGCGGGGGTAGGGTCTCCTCGCCGGCTAAATTTTGCAGACCCTACCCTTTGATCGACCGCAAATCCCATACATTTCGCTGAATTGTAAAGTGCCATTTTACCACTACTATCCAGATCTTCTGGACCCTAGCCCCCATAGTTTTGACTCAATTTTACTCTTAGTCTTTTAGGCCAATTTTCAATTAAAATAATCTTCAATTTTTTAAAGGCGCGTATATATTTGAAATCTTAACCCGTTTTCTCAGAGTTAAATTTTCTTAGAATAGCCTAAATTAATGCCAAGACTCATAAACACATGTGGCTTGAATTTTGAAAATAAGCCTAAAACAGACGATTTTTCGCGCCAACCTCAATCACCGGTTAACAGTCCCCCCCAAGAGTCTCTCAGCCACTCTTTTCGGCACGAAAATTCAAATTATTGATGTTAAGATTAAAATAATAAAAAAAATACAAATATGACAGCCTCAATTTAATTAAGTTACTCGTCAATCATTCGTTTGTAACCTCCAGTTTTACACTTCCTCCCGAGCTACTATATACACAAATCCTCTATTCCAAATAAACATCAAGTGGACCGAGTTCCACACAAGGCCGCATGTTACCTTCGTAGTGTAAAACAGGCTTTCGTAATGAAAACTGAGGGCTGCTGCTGTAGCTGCCTAAGTAGATTGAACAAAAGTGTCATTCTCAGGCTGTCTGGTTTACAAGTAGAACTTTGACAAAATGCTATTAGGAAGTCAATATCGGTGCAAATTACAGACAGTAAAGGCTTATTAGGTTGACAACGTGAAAGGACTAGAAAATGCGGAAGTAGATGGTTCACCATAAAAAGTGCTTTTTAGTTTTTGTTGCTCACCATGTTGTCTAGTAAAATCTTGTGTTTTTATTCCGCCCAGAGGCGGAATATTTGAAAAAGGTTCGTAGCACCAAGAGTACATGCTTGGTGCTACGAGCCACCAGAGGGCCTATGCTTACCATAGGCCTAATATATGGCAGTCTTTTTTTTCTGCCAATGGGGGCCTAAAACTGTGATACTAACCTGAAATAGAAAATAAATACAATATTTAGGATGCCATAGACATTATCTAAATTTAAATTTATATTTTAAAAGTTTTACTACGTGGGAGTTTTCTTTTTTCGGGCTTTTTTTTTTCCTCCCCCCCCGCCCCTGGCTGGCTGTAGCTTGGCCGACCTGCCACCGCACGGGCGAGCCAAGCGGATAAATGCTTACAATTTTGTTTTCTTATGCCCCCCATATGGTGCTCTCCTATCTTCCTACGTAAGGAATTAGCCAATCCTTCCTTTTTCCCCCCTCCTCTCTTCATTTTTCTCTCTTATATAGTTTTAAAAGGGTGGGGCGTTTGTCTGAAATTATGCAAATTAGTTTCACACTAGTGTCAGTCAGTCATCAATCATTCAGTTCATTGCCGGCAGTGGCGGCAGCAGGCAGCGGCCAACGAAAAGGCCTGAGCTGAAGGAGAGGATCAGCGGATGACGAAGAAAGTCAGTCGCAGCAAAAGTGGACAGTTTCAACACGATTACCCCAAATGCCCTTTTCAGGGCAGAAGACTGGCTTGGATTTTGTAGAGAAGTAGTTCGGTCTTGTTTTTAAGTACGTGAAGGTTTATTCAGTACACAAACGAATAAGTACACAAACGAATAGGATCGGTTCATTGAGTACATGAACAAATAGATATATAGATTAATTTTTGACGAATCCGCAGATCTTGCACCATTCAGCGGTATGACAGAAAAAAGGGTTTAGGCATTTCTGTCTGTCACGAAACTTCTGCTTTTGTCAAACCTAAGTATGGTCTCGTTGAGAAAAATTTTTAATGCCGCTGTCTCCCCGTTGGTTAACGTATATATATTAACCAGAACAATGTATGACTACAACTACAACGGTGAACTTAAGTCTAGGTATGCACCGACGGCACAGATTAGTTGCTACTTCGTAGGCAAAAGTTAGGCATAAACCGATATACTCAATTCTCATTACGATGAACCAGTCACAAGCAGTAACTATTTAGGCTGCTCTAAATTACTGAATGAGTTTTGCCCGTGCTGGTGTCAGGCTTTCACTGATCCGATTAAGAGGTAAATTTGCAGCGAAGTGAGAACTCACACAGCGTTTACAATTCTTGTTTATTTTAACATTTGGTTGATTTGAATTTAGTTTTAAATTTACGACAGAAGAAAATCAGCCACTGGTTCATATTTTGATGACTCCAGTTACAGCATAGACAACGGGCCAACAAAATGCCGCGTACAAGCCATATTGCAGTTAAGTAGCCAACAACGGACCAACGACCCAAGATTCCACACAGCAGCAGGTAAAACCCGCTCAAAGACAATAGCTGATAAACCATTACTGCAAACTACAACGGGCAAAGCCAAACCCCAAACAACACCGGACAAACGAAGACCTAAACTAACTGCGGGCAAGGCCATTTTTAGGACAATACCGGTAAAACGCTCAGCCTCAATGCATGTCCCACACCTACAACCCGGGGTCAAAGGTCACTCACGACGCATCCTTTGTAACTCACGTTGTTACCCGTTCAGACCAGTCTCTCTCTCTAAAGCATCTGATCACGTCAAACTTGGCTATGTCGTGAAGGGTGCATAATAGTACAAAACCTTAGTGTGTAAATAAATAATTATATGCACCAGTTGCCGGTATTATCTACGTCGGTTAGTGCGGCGATTGTTATTATACAGCAATGTGTCCTCCCGTCCAGGCAACCCTTGGCTACACTTTCAGCCAATAAAAAACCGTTCCGTATACGTTACGTAGATGATGCGTCATCCAATCAGATTGTAATGGGTGGAGACTGTATAGTAAAATATGCAAATTAGTTTTATTGTCGGACAGTCTCTCCAATTTAGTCAGTCTGTTCATTGCCGATGTCGTGGCTGGTGGCCGAAAGCATAGCCAAAGCAAGTCTGATCGAAGAGACTCCGAGTGCGGCGCCTTTTATGAGCAGGAATGACGCAGAGCAGGCTGATGGATGCAGCGGCACATTCACAGCTTCGGGAAGAAAAACCTGCAGAAAGACTGGTTTTGACTTAGTTAAGTACGTACATAGATAGGTCTTACCTTGGTCTTACTTTAAGAACGTGTAAGGTTCATTAAGTACACAAAAGAATCCGCATGTCCGAAACTCTGTGGTATATATGACAAAGATACAGAGTTAGGCAGTTTGTCATTTCTGTCTTGCTGTCAAAAAACTTATGCTCTTGTCAAATCCAAGTACACAGATACGGTTCATGGTAAAACTTTTACTTAAATACATACCTATGTCTCACGAACCTATTGTATTTGTAATGCACCAGTTGCTTGTGTCAAGAGTCAAGACCGCTGTTTCCACATTGGTTCGTTTACGTATTACCATAACCAGAACAATGTATGACTACAAACTGTGAACATAATGCAGCATAGCCTAGATATGCACCGACGGCAAAAATCGATGGGAGAGAACAGGTCACTCTTATGCCCTTTCCAGGGTAAGGCTAATTTACGATTTACGCAGAGGACGTATTTACAACTTCAGGCAAAAGGAATAGGAGTACCTAATAGCGGAAAAACAAAGATTCCAAGCAACAGTAGGTAAAACAGACAGTAAAGGATAAACCATTACTGCAAAAGACAGCGCGTAAAACCAGAGCCCAGACAACAGCGCACAAACAAAGACCTCACCTCAATCCACTGCGGCAGCCCAGGCAACAGCGGACAAACGAAGACCTCAACCAACTGCGAGCAAAGCCAGTTCCCAGGCAACAGCGGGCAAACGAAGACCTCAACCAACTGCGAGCAAAGCCAGTGCCAAGACAACAGCGGGCAAAC